>AWUE01016164.1:0-123087 GCA_001974825.2 Corchorus olitorius | reverse complement strand
CCCATTTTGTTTGGTATGTATTGACTTTCACAAATTTTAAGAAAGTGGATTGAATTTTATTAATTTCTAATATAACTGTTGGTGTTTGTAAGATTTTTTTTGGGTTTTGTGTAGTGATATGGTAGAAAGCAAGGACATATTTGAGAGTTTAAATGAATTTATTGTTTATTTATAGTAAGTGACATATAATTTGGGACATCCCGAAAAGGAAAGATGGACAAACAAAATGGGACGGAGGGAGTAAAATTTTTAAATGAAAAAATATTTAACCTTTAGAAAATTCCATGAATTAACCCGATAACTTCCTAGTCGAAGCCCAAAATAAGCCGACAAGGCATACCCAATTACTTATATATATGAATTGGGCCTGCCTTAACTCGTTTTCAGATTTTCCCTAAAGATTACTACAATCATACTATGAATTGGGCGCAATTTATCAAAGAACCCAATATCAATTGATATTATGGATTCGGCACAAGCCCAACCCTTCAAAGAACCCAATATCAATTGATTCAAATGACTTAGCTCTTTTTTTTTTCTTAGATATTTTCTAAGATACGAGGTTTGAGACTTGTGAATGAAGAAAATTATTATTATGAAAGATTTAATTTCATAATAGCCTTTAATTAATAGACTGTCAAAAGATATAAATACTTATGATTGAGACAAAAACAAACAAACAAAAAGAAAGAAGACAAAACCCACTAACAATATAATTTCTTAATCAATCATATTTATTGATCTATATGTATCTCATCGACTACGTTAAATGGAATTTTCGTGAAGGGAAACCAAATTGTATATGATTTTAGGAGTTGAACCATATTAAGAATATCAATTGCAACTTCATATCTACCTTAAAATGCCCAAGAAATTATGAATTCAATACTAAAGTTATCCATTTTCTAAATCTTAGGTAAACCTTACTTGATCAAGGCTAGTATGACACCATTCTTAAATCTCCACCTTGTTTATTTATATGGAAATATGAATCGACCATTAACTAAAACTTATCTGCCTTTCTTCATAAGCCTTGTTTCAGTTTTGAATTGACTTTATTAAGAAGCAACTAAATCTGAATCAATGATTTTATGCCTCATTTTGGCTGGTTGGTAAAGGAGACTAAACAAACAAGAGAAATTAAAAAAAGAAAAAAAAATAGATGTATTTTCCTCATGCTCGGGTCAGCATATATCCGTTTGCTTAATCATGATGGTGGTTGAGTTTGAGACCTAAGAGTAGCTAAAGGCAGTTTAAATGGCATTATCACTATACCTTGTAGCAATGCATATCAATAATTCTGATCATCTAAAATGGGTCCAAATTAGTCCAACACTTATCATGCATTTTTGAATCATTTTGAACATCATGTTATTGGCATAAAATGAAAACATCTCATCATACCCATTTTAGACAATGACTAATTACATGAAACTTTCAGCAGGTTAGTCCACTAATTTTTGCTTTACATAATTCAATTCCTTGTTTTGGGTCCATAGTTATCTAAATCCATGTGATGGTCTACGATAAATCATGTTTGAGTGAATCATTTCACCAGAGGATAAATCTCTCCCAAGAATGGTGACCTTATTTAAAGAGAATGAGCGCCGAATTATATGACTTGCAAGAACCAACTAGGTGGGTGCACAATAATTCACTAATTTGCATCTTATTACTAGCACTAAAGATGGAGATTAGGCTGCTATTTGGACCATTTTTGGCTCTGTTTTCCATCTGTTTTCTATAGTGACTTGAGAACTGATCTAAAACTAAAGCCTCTACTCTTTGAGGGGGGAAAAATTAAAAACTCTTATTAATGGACTTTTCGGTTTATTTGGTCGAATGGAAAGTTCTTTTGACTGATCTTTTGAAAATATTTTAATTAATTTTGTCTACATAGTTTTACATGTTCTTCATCTGCTTTCTATATACTACAATATAGGAATTTGTCAAATTGTCTTCTTTGAGGACCAAGTTATTATGTTCTTCCAATACTCATCTATCACATGGAAACAAGTTGCTGCTACTTTTATTAATGCTTTTGAAAGTTTAGAAGCCGTCTTTGTTATTTGAGATTAAATACAATATATATATCCTACAGCTAGAATGGCAGTGACGTTGGCAAGAAGATATAACATCTCATTAATATAATGCCTTAAAAAATTAATTAAATCATTATTATGAATGGAAAACGTTATCCAATTAGGCAAATGTCTATTCTAGTTCTAGGAAATCAAATGGCAGACATTCAGAATTGAGAATTGTCAAATTTACTAAAGGGAAAATAGAGTGTCAATTTCATGTTACTTTTCATTTTGATCGATCAATCAAAGCCCAGCAGCAAATATGAACAAGATCAACCATCTTCCACAAATCCCTTATCCATTTTAACAGATAACAAACTAAACTAATTAATCACTTTTCAACCTTAATTTTAAAGATTTTGAACTGTATATAGTAATTTAATTAGTGTACAAAATCGGCTCATCTAATAGATTAGAGTAATATATCTATCAAATCATCCATCTTTGGCATAGTCTTGTAGATAAAAGTGAGTTATTATTACGAGATTATTATATGGGACAGGAAGGGAAAGGATCATCTCCACTAATGGAGAAGTCTATGATTTTACAAAGTCAATGCAATGGCTTTAAGTGAAATTGGACATTTGGAGAGAGAAATTGAAAAATCAGTATACACTTAATAGCTGTTACATTGGCTTGGAAAAATCAATGGATCTCTCCACTAATGAAGAAGATCCTTGTCGATTCATATATTTGATTTATGTATTGATAATAGGGAATAGCAACAGGTTGGAGTAGGGCAATCAAAATCTGCTCCAAAGATAATTGACCTCATCACCTGAATCGACTTTCAAACCAAAGAAAGAAAGAAAGAAAGAAAGAAAGAAAGAAAAAAAAAAAAAACTTGTCTATGAGATGAACCGAAACTCATTAGATATCGGTTATGTTGCTATCCTATAAATGAAAATACTAAATAAAACTAAAATTCTGGTGATGCTATATTGAGTTAGTCAATTCGAAATTGAGAAAGAGTGAATTATGAATTAGAGGCCTACGATCAATTCTCATCTCTATATTAAAAAAAGAACGTAACGAGCCTAAATTGAAACACTTAATTTCAATGTCATGAGTATCTAATGGCTTCGGATATAATATACAGTAAGGTAAAAACAACCCTGGATTTTGACTTTGATTAATTCCAATGACGGCGTGCAAAAATGCAGCCTGTTAAAAGCGCCCCCACCACAAAGGCTAGCGGTGCAATCTCCATCATAAATCATCATCTTGGAACTTGCTTTCTTTTATGAACATTTCTTTCTCTTCTTTTTTCATTTTATTGACCAATGACTTTCCAATATTCCAATATTAATAACAATCCATGAACCCACAAACCCACAAACCCAGGGTCATGTCAATACAGTTAATTCCTCTCATATGCAGCTCTTTAAATCTTGGAGTATTCATCATTCTTTAAAGAAAAGAGGGAAAAAAAAAGTGAAAGAAGAAAAGGAAATAAAAGCGAAAAAGTGCCATATTGATAAATGCCCATAAGCTCATAGCTGGATATACACGCTTTAAAAAATAAAAGAAATGAAGAATAGCACAAATAATGCAATGAATATTTTTTTAATTTTAATGACGAAACAGAACAAGTCCACAACAACCTTTACCTACTGTCGCATTTGTCACACTAATACTATATGATATATGATATGATTATTATTATGTGCGTACCATTACCAGTTCATAGTTTATACATATTTGCCTGTAATTATGTCTAGTATTTTATTCCTTCATTCATTATTTTTCTATTTTTTTGCTCACCTGCTGCCGCCTTCTGGTGGACTTAATCCAACGCCTCCCTGATTTCATCTCGACAAATGTTCCTACTCAGTAAATTATAGAACGTTGTATTCTTAATTTTAGGACTAATTGTTCAAATAAGAACTTAATCATTATGCAATCTTTCAATTTAGTCAAATCAGGATCTAATGTTTCAATTTTAACTCAGATAAGGGTTTGATGTGATTAATTTTTTTTAGGACTAACGTGATTGTTAATTATTGAAAAATTGAATCAAATTGGATCCTAATTTGAGTTTATCCAAACTATAAGGCTAATTGCTCAAATAAGAGCCTAACGTTTACAAAAATGCTCGAATAAGGGCTCGATCATTTAATTTCGTCAAATAAGGGTCTTACGTTATTGAAAATATTTAAATAAGGGCCTAACGTTATCGAAAATGCTCAAATAAGGGCCTGGCGTCAGTTTGGATGACGCGTGAGAATTTTGGACGCCATATCCTTATTTGAGTATTTTGGCAAACGTTAGGCCCTTATTTGGCCAAATTAAAAGATCAGGCCCTTATTTGAGCATTTTGGCAAACGTTAGGCCCTTATTTGGCTAAATTAAAAGATCAAACCCTTATTTGAGTATTTTTAGCAAACGTTAGGCGCTTATTTGAGCAATTAGCCGAACTATAATTATAATGTTAGACCTTGATTGGACCAACTTGAAAAGATGAGGCCTAACTCGGGTAATTTTACAAAGGTTAAACCTATTGTCTGAGTAGTATTTGTTAGTATATGGAAAGAATCGTAGAGATAATCATGGTCATTAATTTCCTAGATATTTTACTGTTAAAGTATAATTACTATGATATATTACCGTGTATGTAATCCCTACAATTTCTCTCTTGAGTCTTGACTATTGTATATAGTCCTATAATCTCTCTTACCTTCTTTATATTTATTCATGATCAAATGAATAGAAAATATACATTCCTTCTCCAAATCTTGACAGTTTTCAGCCCTAATTTTTGTAATCGAAATTCAAATCCGAACAATTTGGACTATCAACGAAAACAGAGTAATATACAACTTCGCACGTGTAATTAAAAGCTGAATAATCACATGGAAGAGCCGGCAAAATGATACCCAAGGTAGACCTTAATTAGGAATTTGATCAAATTTTCTTGCAAATAATAATCTTATTTTATTATTTTATATTTATTTATATATATAGTAATAGTTCCACTTGAATTCTTACATTGTAAACGGCCTGCCCTGCCCTAATGGAAAGCATCATTTTTCCGTCTTACTGTAAAAAAAACAAACCAAAATGATCAAAAGCAAATAAGAAAAAATTGAGAGTCAAAAACCAACAAATTCTAACCCTACCCCACGACCCCATCATATATATTTTGCATGCTTCGTTTTTTTTTTTTTCTTCTCAAATTAATATATATATATATACTATTTCGTATAAATAAATTACGTATTGCATTATTATTTCCTTTCTTTATTTTGTTTTTTAATTTGAAATTGTGTAAAAAATAAGTGCCAAACTCTTATCTTGTGTGCGTGTACAACTTGTTCTTCCTGTAATCAACTACTACTTCCCATACCTTCTTCTTCAATTCAAAGATTTCAAAAATCAAAAACTACCAAATTTCGCCTTCCTCCCATTTCTATCTATACCCACACCAGAAACCTTTTCTTCTTGATTCATTTCTTCACAGTTTTTCCGATCATATAGTGTTTTGCTTTCTTTTGTTTCCTCCATTTCATGGCCGTTCCTCCTCAAGTTTTCCCGCCAAGAAAGCGGCGGCCGTCGGCGGGGGCCTTCATATCTCCGAAGCTATCAGACTTAAACCTGGTACAATCTCTTCTTTCTTTGACACAAGAGATCTCTTCCCTTAAACCCCTCCAGTTTCTTCTAAAACGAAACTCTCTTTCCACCATAAACAAATCGAAGCTTCTCGCAATCTTATTCGAGGAGCTGATTCGTGACCCAGTTTCCACTTTCTTCTCTCCTTCAACCCTCTTATGTTTCGAAGAAATGTATATAGTTTTACAGAGAATAAAAACTTTGATGGAAGATTGTTCCCATGGAAGCAAGATGTGGCTGCTCATGCAAGTTCAACCCTTGGCTAACAGTTTCCACGAACTCACCCTCGAGTTATCGACTCTGCTCGACATTTTTCCGGTGAAAGAAGTCAATTTGAGTCAAGACGTTGAGGAACTCGTCGCTTTGGTAAGAAAACAGTGTACCCAATCGAAGCCGTTGCTAGATCCGAAGGACGATATTCTCAGGCGAGAAGTTTTAGCCATGCTCGATCGGATTAAGAAGGAAATCGTGCCTGATCATTTAAAGCTCAAACAGATTTTCGAGAGTTTAGGATTGCGCGACAATTCGAGTTGCAGAGAAGAAATCGAGAGTCTTCAAGATGAAATTCAGAACCAAATCGATGATAAATCCAAAGCCGATATCGTTTCTTTGATCGGCCTCCTTCGTTACGGTAAATGTGTGTTGTTTGAATCTTCTACGACCCAGAAATCGAGCCACCGCCGTCGGCCGTCGATGTCAGATATCACAATCCCGGCGGATTTTCGGTGCCCGATAAGCCTCGAGTTGATGCGGGACCCGGTTGTGGTGGCGTCTGGACAGACGTACGATCGGGAGTCGATAAATCAATGGATTGAATCCGGTCACAACACGTGCCCGAAGACAGGTCAGACCCTGGCCCACACCAACCTCATCCCCAACCGCGCTTTAAGGAATCTTATAGCCATGTGGTGCCGCGAGCAAAGAATTCCGTTTGAAACCGCGGGAAGTAACGAGAAAGTTAACGGAGTTAAAGCCACCAAAGCCGCCTTAGAAGCTACGAAAATGACGGTCTCATTTTTGGTCAACAAGCTTTCGGTTTCTCAATCCATGGAGGCCGCTAACGGCGTCATTTACGAGCTTCGCGCACTCGCCAAAACTGACTCAGACAGCCGAGCCTGCATCGCCGAAGCCGGGGCCATTCCCAGCCTCGTCAGATATCTAGGTTCGGATGTAGGCTCGGAGCAACCGAACCTACAAGTCAACGCCGTTACCACAATTCTTAACCTTTCAATCTTGGAAGCCAACAAAACGAGGATAATGGAGACCGACGGAGCACTAAACGGCGTCATCGAGGTGTTACGCTCGGGTGCCACGTGGGAAGCCAAAGGGAATGCGGCGGCTACAATATTCAGCTTATCAGGTGTGCACGCCTACAGGAAAAGGCTAGGGAGGAAGACACGTGTCATCAAGGGGTTGATGGATTTGGCAAAAGACGGCCCCACGAGCTCCAAAAGAGATGCCCTCGTGGCAATTTTGAATTTGGCGGGAGACAGGGAGACCGTTGGGAGGTTAGTTGAAGGAGGGGTGATCGAGATGGTAAGCGGAGTCATCAATGTATTACCGGAAGAGGCAGTAACGATACTGGAGGCGGTGGTGAAGAGAGGCGGAGTGGTGGCTGTCGCGGCGGCGTATACTTCCATTAGAAAACTGGGTTTAATTTTGAGGGAAGGATCAGACACCGCGAGGGAAAGCGCGGCGGCTACTCTGGTTACTATTTGTCGAAAAGGCGGATCGGAGGTGGTGGCAGAGTTGGCAACGATTCCCGGGATCGAAAGGATCATATGGGAGGTTATGGGGACGGGAACCGCGAGAGCGAGACGGAAGGCGGCGACGCTGCTGAGGATTCTTCGGAGATGGGCTGCTGGTTTGGATAATAATACTGAAACTACTGTGGTGGATAGCTCCACCATGATGACCACAACCGTGAGTACTTCAAGAATAGTATTACCAGCATAAAATCGATAACATTTGTTTAATTCTTTTTTTTCTTATTTTTAGGTTCGTTTGTAAATGGTTGATGAAATTTGTAAAATTTCCCTTACTCTGTCTTTGCAAGTTATGTAAAATGAAAAATCTCACAAGTGAAAAAGATCATTTTTTCCATAATCTATGATCTTGCTTATGCATATCCACACAAATTATTGATTCCATTTAATTAATGAATATATTTGAAGTATTGGGCATTAAATTTTGCATATATAACAGGTTGAAGAAGACAAAAGCAATGATTTATTTAATGGTAGACATAGCAACTAAAATGGTTGTTTCTGCAATGGTTATATATATAATAATATGGTTGATGTAACAACAGAGACAGGGATGTTAAGAATGGGACAAATACAAAAGAATATCTGATCTACGGTTTTTTTATGAAAAACCAATTACAAAAGTTCCTGCATTGTTGTAAACAGAGAAATGTCAAATGTCTGAAATCTAAAATATAATGTAATGAAATGTTACAGTCAAAAGTTTAGAAAAACCAAACCTAATAGGGAAAACGGAAAACCCTGCAGAAAGGAGAAAATGAACAACTGGGGAAGTAGGGATAAACATGCTGCGCTGCGGTGATGTTGCAATCACCGACTTATAAAACGTGTTAGATCTTCAACTAATTTGTATAAATAAATATTAACTCTGACTCTGACAAATTTCTTAGAAAGAATTAAATTTTACAAAACTCAATGTCATGAAAAGAAGATAGCAATAAAGTCAAATGCCCCATTGTTGCATTCCAGCTTATGGAGGAGACAGACACGCATTGGTTGCAACCAAGAAGCTTCAAAATCTGATCTATTTTTACTTTTTATAGATAAGAAGATTTTTTTCCCCCAGAACTCTCTTACAATCATTTCCCTTTGTATTGCTTCAAAACTTCATTCAGACAAAGTAAATAGCTTGATTCTTCAGTTGAAACAATGGGAGGATTGAATAAACTTTGCTGCTTCATCATATACGCCATGATCATATCTCAAGCCTTTTGCGCCAGAGCCAGGCTCTTGGATGGTTTTTTCAAGCTTCCTGTCTCATCAGATAATGTTCTTCCCCATCAAAATTTCGAATTGAGGCCACCAGCAGCTGGTTACATGTATGCAAATGTAGATCAGCCGAGTAAATTGGAAGATTCTGGCAAGAATGTTGGCGAAGTAATCTTGAGGAAACAGGGCTCTGTGTATCGACCATTGGTGCTAAATCTTCTGCCCAAGGGCACTTTACCAACGTCTGGCCCAAGCAAACGCTCCAACAGCTTGCCTAATTGATTTTTCTTAGTTTTGTGCAAAAGATAGCCTATTCTTTTCATGTTTGTATACCCTCATCAATTCATTCATTCATTGTATTAATTTTTTTTCTTTTAGTTAAAGATAAGATTACCTTCAAATTTGGATTGGGTATATGATCATATTATTTTTTCTTTGTAAGAACCACGTTATCTGTTAGTTACATTGGGTCCCGATTAATCAGAATTGAGTCATATAGGACCATAATTGGGGTATAAGCTTTCCTTATCCATATTTTCTATATTTACAAGACTTGAACTCCGAGATCTTACAAGGATATTAGTATCTTCCACACAACAGAATCATCGACATGAATATTCAAAGTCATTGTATTAGGGTTTATGATCAGATTGATATAATATACATAGGTTAGCCCATTGTCGAAGTCCCATGAATTTCTTATTAATATTGGGCCAAGCTCGGCATTATAGGATTAAACCGAGGCAAAGCAAAACTGGTCTGGCCGTAAATCTTAATAAGCCCAACGACATGTGAAAAGATTCTTGTTGCTAGCAAGCGTACATATACATACACATCACGCGGTCTGAAAAACATTCTGGGTTAGACAAAGGTCGATGACAAAAAGTCGGGGAATTAATTCTTTGTCCTGCGTCAAGATATAAACAAGGTATATCATTAACTACAACATATTTTCAGGCAAGACAAAGAGTCCCCACTCTAATCGATTAGAAGGTGGACACGTCTACATTAACTCGGACCATTTGTTATGTTCCTTCACCCAACGTGCAATGCCCTAGCACTCGCAGGGGGACCAGTACTTCACCAAAACCCTCCCCTCAACGTGCATTCTAGGCAACCCATCTATCTAAATCCTCATTTTATTTGCTTGTCCCCTCAATTTAGTGTTTCATTTGTTAGTAATTGGATTCTTCCCTTCATCTTAACGTGTTCCTATTTTCGGCTTTAATTTCCCACGCACTGCTCCCCTTAACCATGAACGATAGATATATAGTCAGTGACAAACAAAATCGCAAAAACAAATGTTTATTTTCACCGATGATTTGCCTGAACTGTAGTAGTGACTTTAAGCAGCTTAAAATTACGCCGTTCCTAGAAAAACACAATTCTACCAAAGGGAGCCATATACAGGGAGGAATGCAGCTGCTTGAAGTTTGAATTAAGTAGGGCTAAGACTTTAATTAGGTAGAATTAATCCAATTGCGCTGGTATAGTACTCTTTGTATGATGAGTTTGTAATAAATCAAATGTGTCAGTTTGTGATAGAAAGACAAATGATGAAATTTTTGTCATGATTGAGTAAATTAAAGGGGTCATGGCCTGGAAAAGGTTACGGGTACCAGATTTTTTTTTTTTTAATCTTTAGCTACTAATTTAAGGATGTCCAGAATTGGGGAAAACGATAGGATAAGCATCTAGCATCACACAGTTGATCATAATCATTTCCCTTAGCTCGATCGTTATCTACAATTATGCTCCAGGAGTACTAGAAATATATGTTTTGTTCAAGACCCATCACTAGTTTGGGAGAGAGCGTTCATGTGCATATATATTGCCCTCTTTGTGTTTGTTCTCACTCCAAACTTTTGTCCTTTCTTAATGGCTTACAAGATTCACTCACATTACCCTTCATTTTACAAATCTTTGTTCCTTGCAATTTATAGAAAAAAAACTCTCCTTCTTGCAATATTGGTTGAAGAGATGAGATATTAACCTAGTTAAAAGTTATAAGGTCTTGAGGTTTCAGGTTTCATGAGCATCAAAGACCCTATCTATAGAGGTTCATCAACAACAAAACTGCACATTTGCAAGCATTTTGTTTGGGGTTTGAGTAGTTTATATGCTCTTGATTCCATGTTTACCATATAGAGTTGCATTAATGAATAATGATGCAATGCAAAGAGAATATTAAATTTTTCGGTTTAATCAAGGGTATCCTCAGGCCTTATATAATTAACTTGAGACTAATTCCTTTCGAGTCAACAGTGTGACAAGTTAAACCTTCCAGCGTTTTCGATTGGGAAATGTATACTACATCATTCTTGCATCCAATTCCTTTATATGATATATTGGGTAAAGGAAATGGATGCATTAAAAAGGATATACTATATGGTTGGGCTATGGAACTCATAAAAACACTTCATCAAGCAGGCTCCGAAATGGGCTAATTATGTAGTTTGGCCTTTACTACTACTCTAAGCACTACGAAACAGGCAAAGAAATCATATAATCTGCCAAGCATATAAATAAAGTTGATTAGTTTGCAAATCTGGGACTGATGGGCCATAGAATTTTCTATGTTGGACGCATATAATGCTAATTTCCAAAGAGGTCTGATCTCTACATCTCTGCACTCCCCCAAACCTCATTTTCTTTAATTTTCTGTCATTATCTTGTTTTCCATTTCCCCCTCAGCAGTCAATTCCTTAAAAGCAGAAAGCAAAGTGCTAATAGTAATAATGAGCTAAAAATTAAGCATTGAAACACAATTAATTCTTTGTGTATTATAGAGCAGCAAAATGCAATAATTAACATTCACCAAAAAAAAATGCAATAATTAACATACCTTAAACAACATGAAAATGAAACTTGGCTGATGGAATTGTCTTCGACTTCAGCATAGCAAAGTCCTTTGTCGTGGTCTCGGTCAGATCTGTGCTTCCGCGATGATTCATAAGATTCAAGAGATTAATTGACGATTTTATTTGGCTTGATTTAGTAGTATCACTTGTAATTAATAGGGAGATAATGTTTGACTAATTAAAATCAATTGTGATTATTACTTATCATAAATAGAAGGTTTACTCATTGTATGGTATATAATTGAGTTGAAGAAATCAATAAGATATCTCAATTTTACATTGGCATTTTTCTTTTGAAGCAAGTGAATGAAAAATTGGAGGTTTTTAAGTGGGGTCAATCGAAGGGGCGGCATGTGAGCCACGTCAATGGATACAAACATTTGGAGAAATCATGGAAAAAAAAGAAAACCCACAAATTGTAGCCGTAGTACGAAAAACATAGAAAACAAACAGGGTTTGTTTTTAAGTTGAGAAGTAATCATAGTTTGTTTAACAAGTAAACAAAATAGTAATGATGATAAGAATACAAATTTTTCTGCTTGGTTTGGTGATTAAAAGTGTCATAAGCAGGAAAAAAGGCAGTTACCATCTGGCCCCTTTATTTTTTCCTTTATGACAACTTTTTTCTCCCCTTCCCTTGGCCCCTCTCCATTTTTCTTCCTTCTCCAAATTCCAATCTCTCTCTCTCTTTTTATACAGCTTTTTTTTGCTCTCTCAATCTCAAATATCCCATTCCCCATTTTTCATTTTCTTTCATTTCTGTTAGTGTCTCAACCCTAGTTTTGATGGGGAATTACAGGTTTAAATTATCAGATATGATGCCCAATGCCTGGTTTTACAAGCTTAAAGACATGGGCAGAGCAACAACCAGAAACACCAATTCTTCTTCCAAGAAAAAACCTGGTTCTGGTTCTGGTTCATCAACAACACAATCATCAAAACTAAAACAACCCCATTACTCTTATCCAAGAAAATCTTATTATTTCACTCGACAGCTCACTCCAAATGATAGATTCTATGTTTCTCCCACAAAAACCAAATCAAAAGATGACCCACCAAGGAAATCTTCTAAACGAACCCGGAAGAGAAATGTGAAGTCGTCACCCAAAGTTGTCACTTCCTCTGTTTCCGCCGGTTGTAGCTGCCGTGCCACGCTGTGGACTAAGGCTGATTCTCCGCCGGAATACTCTGCTTCTAATTCTTCTTCTTCTTCCTCTGTTTCCGACAGCTCTTCGGACCAGAAACTAATTTCTGAGTCTTTTCCTCACGAATTCAGGTCTGATTGTATTCTTAAAACTGATTCATTCGATAACATGGTGTCCTGGTCGCGTAGATGTAGCTGCCAAGTCATCAATTCTGACATTAACAATGACATCGTTATCGATGTTGATGACAAGTCTATTGTTAAGAAATTCGACAAATTCCCTGAGCTTGAAGTCGAACTCCCTCCGATCATAACCAAGCCGCCGAAATTCAACGATATGGTAAAGGAAATCAAGAAGAAAGATCAGAAGAATGACGATTCCACCAAGTACCGAAGGTGTTCGACGAAATTCGAAGAGAAAAATTCTCACGGTTCACTTTCTGTAAAAGTTGTCAAGGAAGAGAGAATCACAGTGAAAGAGAACAAGAACATTACGAGCCCTGTTGTCAGGAAGTTCTCTGTCAATTCCCCTGGCGGCGTAAGGCTGAGAATAAATTCTCCGAAGATTGCCAACAGGAAAATACAGAGCCATGGTCGGAAAAGTGTGTCGTCAAGTTCGAGTTCCAGCTCCAGGAAAAGTCTGTCGGAGAGTTTTGCAGTGGTGAAGTCGTCGTTTGATCCTCAGAAAGACTTCAGGGAATCAATGGTGGAGATGATTATGGAGAATAACATCAGGGCATCTAAAGACTTGGAAGATTTGCTTGCTTGTTATCTTTCTTTGAATTCTGATGAATATCATGACCTTATCATTAAGGTCTTCAAGCAAATCTGGTTTGATTTGAGTGATGTCCAGTTGAAATAATTTCCCCAGAAAATAAATAAAATATATATAGATATATATGTATATTTTCTCTTTGTCTTTCTCTTCTTTCATGTCTTTATTATTATCATTATCCTATCATTTTCTCTTCCTTCATAGTAAAAAAATAAATTCTACTAGGCCTTAGTTAGATTAGCATTTTGATCATAATATGAATAAAAATGTAGGTTAATTAGAAACATTTTTGCTGTTTTTTTTTCTTTTTGGCTCTGTTTTGTTCTGTCATTATGGATTATGACCTGTTGAGAACTTGTTATATTAATAAGGCTTTTCCTGCTTTCTTGAGAATAAAATTAATTTTACCAAAAGAGAAAAAAAGAGAAAAGAGAAAAGACATGGAATTTTATTTCATTGTGATGACAGATGACAGCAGAATCCATTGAAGACATGCTTTTTCATTTTAGTGCTTTCAGTGTTTTGCTTTTCTAATTTGTCCTGTAATCAAACATCTTTTGCGGTTAAAAATCTTTGCAAATAAAGACACAGGAAAATCTACCAATGTAAGTAAGTAACAAGGACAAACTTCTTTGTTTTGTAATGAGACAATTGGAAAACAAAGTTTGAGCCCCAAAGCTACCTGCACTTCATGCACTGGCTAAACTTTGAAGCAAATCCAACAAGAATAAATTCCTGTCCGAAATTGTTTTCAAAAATATTAAAAAATAAAAAAACTCTGTAAATTTTTTTTCCTGGAAAAAAAAATATTTTTTCTTGTGGTGATTGAAAGTGGGGTTGAAAGGGTAACAGTTTCCCCCTACTTGCCAGAGTTTTGTATTTATTTACTTGATCAAGAAGAGACCTAAAAAGGACAGAAAATTTTGTTGGTATGAAAAAAATCAGTACAATTGCATGCATTTCACACCAAATTGGGGAATAATATGCAAAAATATATACAAAAACAAAAACAGAGTATTGAATATGAATATGAATATGTTTCTTTTATATATAAAAAAGGGGGTCCCTCTCTTGTACAATTCCTGACAGTTTTTATTTTGCTTCCATCAACTTCAGGGTTTTTCTTCCTTCTCCAAAAGAAGATACTCTTTAAGGACAAAGATTCAGTTTTTAATCTTTTCTTCACAACTTCTAAAGCTAAAATTTCTATTTCTCTAGGCAAGATGTCCAGCTTTTCCTCATCTAGAGAGAAAAACAGAGAGAGAGAGAGAGAGAGAGAGGGTGTACCAATTTTTCATTTTTTATTTTTTACATAAATAAAAGCTGTAAATTCAAATTTGTTCTAACAGAGAAGAACATTTTTTTAATGGGGGCGGTGAAATTCAAATGCCTAACACTGTGGGAAAGCTTAAAGGCTTTATTGTTGTTGTTGCACCATGAGAATTGAGAGCTTTAGCTAAAGTTTAAAAAAATTGATCGCTTGACAAAAAGTTAAAGTTACTTCGATTATTACAAAAGCGAATGTACATTTTTCAAACAAATGTACATTTTTAACAGACGGGATTTGAGGTCGTTCTTCCTTTCTTCTTTTTATATGTTGATGTCCTACAACATGGAAATATTGACTTGGAAGGATAATAGGACTGCCCATTGATCATCATCATCAAAGCTTCAGATTGCTTAATGAACTATTTGCTTTTGTCCCCCTATTTTTATGTGTGTGAAATAGTAACGGATCTGTCATGTCAGCATATTTAATGGATCTGTCACGGCTGTCTAATGTGAGGGACCTCGGGTGATAGGTTCTGATAGTAGAGGGACGAATTTGTAGAAAAAAAAAGTACAAAGACCAAAATCAATATTTTGTATAATACAGGGACCTCCCGGATACTTTTACCGTTCAGATTGGTTAATGAACTATTTGCTTTTGTCCCCCTTATTTTTATGTGTGTGAAATAGTAATTTATATGATGTATAGGAAAGAATCCTACTGCATCTTGACTTCGAATTATAAGAGGTTAATATTAGAGTTTTACAGGGGAAAAAAGAGTTATAAGAGGTTTCTATTTGGGTCTAATGCATTCTGACTTTGAATTATTTGAAATTTAATATGAGTATCGAATATGAAGAGTTTTGTATTCATGAACCTTTTGAAAAAAAAAAAAAGTCATGTCTCTATAAATAAGAAAAGGAAATAGGTGTAGGAAATAAATGAAAGGAAACGAAAATCTCATGATACTAACTACTGATTAACTACACTAAAGTCGTCAGACATGGTAATACAGTGTTGAAATCTTAATTTGAATGGTTATGGTCCGATCAATAATAGGGTCATGCACTAAAAAAACTACACTAAAGAATATCATTTTGTTCAAATATTAGGTGTTTGGATACAATAATATATCTTTTTGTTATTTGGAGACTTGTAAATTTAAAGTAAAAAAATAAGCAATATTTCTTTAATTTAGTACAAATCTTTGTATGTATAGCTTTTCCCAAATTTTAAAAGGTAAAATTATTAATGTGCTAGTAAAAAATAGTTTATTTAAATTGGAATTTCCTTTGGATTCATTCCATTCATTTACTTATTCCCCCTTGAATCATCACACGAAGATTTAAAATTCGAGAGTCTTGCTCAATCCTCCTATATATATCTTCTAATATAAAAAAAATAATGTCAAGGATTCGATCATTGACCTCATAATCTCAAATTAAAGAATTTTTTAAATGCTTGTATTTTCTTGACAGTAACAAGTAATACTATTCTTTAATCTTTTTCCATCCTTTCATTTGGTTATTTTATAAAGTTGAATTATGTACCCAAAATTTTTTTTATAAAGTTGAAAAGAAAAGCATGGATTTACCAATGTGAGGTTGGATCAAGTGATAAGTGATTTGTTCTATTTTAAATAGATCTCAGATTCGAGACCTTACATACGCAGCCGCCCTCATTGGTAGACTCATCCACCAAACCTAGGTGCGTAACCCGGATCGAATCGGAATTAGTCGGAGCAAAATTTTAAATATCGGATAAGAAAAAAAAAAAAGAAAGCATGGATTTGAGATGTTGTTTCTTTATGGGACAGATAGCTTGGAGCTCGGTTATACCAACCCTATAAAATTAGCGAATTTCCATTTCTTAACATGATTTATTCTGATTAACCCCTAATTTTGCGGTTCCTCACACAATTTTTTCCACTTATATATATTTCTGCTGTCCTGCAGGCATTGACTTTAACCACTCATAGTTTTGTAGTCTTTCTAAATCTTTCCATTCAACACAATAATAATTTCGTGGGGAACACAGATTATTATTAATATACTTAAATCTTAACCTCTTACTCCAATTATTATCTCAATCCAACAGATTAAGAAACTATTTGTAAGTAAAAAAGTACAGTGGCAATTACTATTTGATTGAATTTAATGAAAAAAGAGCTAATAGTTCGATTAGGAGCCATATCTTTAATGAAAGTGTCAAGTTAACATTTGGAAAATGTCAAATCAGTGCCTCATTTGGCTAATTGCTCAAATTAAGGTAAAACGTTTTAATTTATGTCTAATATGAGGTAAAACATTTTAATTTAGTTGATTGAGGGCAAAACGTTGCAAAATCGATTCAATTCAGGGCAATATGTCAGATAGATTTAATCTCAATTCTAGCTAATCCCACGAAAAGGTTGTGCCACAATTTGACGAATTACCTCAAATTGAACCGATTTTGGAACGTTTTGTCCCAAACCAACCAAATTAAAAGGGTTTACTCCAAATTAAATCTAAATTAAAATGTTTTGCCCTGAATTGAACAATTAGGCTGAACTTTTCGATTTCTGCCAATTAAGTTCAAAACGATTTTTGTTAGCCTGATCAGTTAAACGCAGTAAACTTTAACTGAGTACTGATGTTAGGTCAAAGTGTTATATTTTTTACTTTTAAATCCTATTAGGAAACTTATTAAGTAAAAAAATGTTAAAAAGGGAAATTGGAGAAATACACGAGTAAGATTGACTCCTTTTTTTTTTTTTTTCACTTACAAACAAATCAAGAACAACTCTTGACAGTGGCGTAGCTACCTTATAGGTAGTCAATCTTAAAATTTCTAATGAAATACCTATAAACAAAAATAGGATAAATAGCAAATTGCCATTAAATTCCAAATGTAAGGTTTTGACCCATTAAAAAGAAAGTTTTACAATATTGATCCATAAAAAGAAATTGTGACGACTAATATGTATATGTAATAATAGACTAATTTGGGTTCAACTTATAATTTACCAAAAATAACTGTTGGAACTAGGAAGATTTATCAATACTATCTTTCAATATTAGTTTCTCTAGATTGTTGGTATAACTATTAAATGATTATTATACTACTTCATTATATTATTTTTTTAGTAGAGGTATTAACTAATATTGTTTTTATAATCCAAAATCTTCATCTTGCTACTCTAATTTTGATATATTCCATGGCCTAATGACTTTACTTAAAGATTATGTATGTGTTGCGTCAAAAATCTCTTTAGGTAGAGTTTTTGTGAAAAATTTAATAACAGTGTAGGGCGTACCAGTCATTTTGCTGAAAATGACAAAAAGGTAGTAAAAACGTGTTGGTGGTACGCGGAGCACAAAAATAAATCAGAGCGAGTGAATTGCGAGAACTGGATCAAAGTCACACCAGAGCATTTAAATCATCGATCCCAAATTGACTGTTGAAAAATAAACGTTTGAAAAGATTTCTTGCTTTAAGAATTGATTGAAAATAACAAGCTGGTTGTTATTTATATGAAAAACAGAAAAGTAAATGTTTAACGTCTTGAGACGAAATTGAAAGAGAAGAAAAACTCGCAGAGAGTTGATTTGACGTCCTGAGACGAAATTGAAGTAGAAAAATATTGAAGAACGAGGCTGACTCGTGTTGAAAAAAGAGATGAATTTTGAGGGTTGCTGCAGAAAGTGCCGCAGGGCCTAAGAGAAAATAAGCGCGGAGCTTAGCTTTTGCGCGGAGCAAATTTGAGGCTGTAGGAGTCTGTCTAAAACAGAAAGGGGGAAGACCCTTTATATAGGGGGCGGCCTAGGCTTGCCTACCAAGGCCGTCCACCCCAATTTGTCTGCCTATTAATTGTCTGCTTCAATCTGACTTGTTCTGCTTTAATTGTTTCTCCAATCTGACCTCTCAGAAAATCTTTAGGAAACTTCCAAAATGACTTTCAACTTTGATCACCCTTAAATGACCACCTCAAGGCCGGCTATATCTTCCTCAAATATGACTTGGACGAAATCTGCCTCCAATCTGACGCAATCCAGTCTGATTTAGGTCTTGATTGTGCTGCACTGTATACTGATTTGCTGTCAAAATAGCCAAAATGACCCCCTATTCGACCAGAATCTCCTAGGCCACGGAATTGATCATAAATTGATCATTCTTGGCCCTTAATTTGGTCCAAACAAAAACCAAATTCAAATTTGACTAAACCGGGGTAGAAAGCCTCCTGTCCTTAATTGAAAGATATGCAAAAGCTGCAAACGAAGTCGAATTGAGTCCAAATTTCACCAGTAGGGTTCGGCTATCATATTATGACTATAGAAAAAATCTTGGTCGAAATTGAGCTCTCTGTCATGGTGAAATTGGTTTCACACCCCAAACTGTCCTTAATTGAAAAAACGTGCATAAGTTTTTCATCTTAAGTTAGAATGAGAAGAAATTTTACTAGAATGATCTATGAGAGTCAAGGACCACAATGGTAAAATTCTTGTTTGAATCGCACCTCTCTAGCCCGTTCAATTTTATCAATTTCGCCTTTTGTCCTTAATTGAACAAAATACAAAGTTGCATTTAATTCAATAGGGATCAAATTTAGGCATGGGCGGCCTGAGATAGTCCTTATTGCGCCACATATCATGCCATATGTCCAATTTTGTCGTGGCATTATGTATTTCACAAAATTAGGATGGTCATCATATAAGAATTAAGTCTCCGTCAGAATTGAAAATCATAAAGATGACTTTAATTCTTTTTTGACCATCATTTATTGAAATAATAATTATTATTATAATTAGGAAAATAATTATTATAATTATTATTATTTCAATAATTATCACTAATTTCGGCCCAATTATAGGAAATTAGGAAAATAAATTATTTTCCTAATTTAATTATAACAAGGATGACATCAAATCTGACCTAGCTTTAGGATTTAGATTAAATCTGAGTCACACATCTTGTTCTAACATTATTGAGGACAAGTTTACTCCTAATTGTAAATTGAGGTATCAACAGTATAAAAATTTTAACCTACAAATATCGAAGAAAAATACTTTTTATAATCCTTGTTTGCATTTACATGCTTTTTATTATGTTTAATTTGACATAATATTAGTTAAGAAAAGTTGCTTTTTTACTATTATTTCTTTTTTATATATATATAATTTCATGATTTTAATATAAAATTTTGGAAAATTAATATAAAATAAAACGTACTTTACTAATTTAAGAAGGAAATTAAGTAAGAATATATGTTTTGTATTGATTAAATTAAAGAATATATAATTTTAAAATATTAAAAATTAAACTGAAAAAAATAAAGCAAAAATCACAAAGAAGTGTTCAATTTTTGAACCCACTAACCAAATGTCTTGGCTACGCCACTGACTCTTGAAACCAGCAAAATATGAAAATCCAAGAACACCATGAACACAAGAAGAAAAATCATCTCTTGGTTGTATTTTTTGAAGTTTTACTGGCTATATATTTTCGTATTGTTTTAAAATATCATTTAAATTAGTAAATGCTTTTCGGTGGCAGGTGAGGACTCTTAAATTCAAGAATGAGATATTACATAACAATTTGGAATTTTGGACCAAATAAATATGTAGTAGCCGTATAAAAACAAACTATACAATGATTATTATAAAAACGAATAATAAAAAAAAAGTTTCTTCTTCTAAAATAAAACCAAGTCCAAGGAATAAAGCATAAAACATGGATTAAACATGTAACAACTTAGCACGAGCGGCGTATAATTTTTTCAACAATCAGTTAGAGTATAAAATTAGCTCAATTTCATAATTGTACATTTCATTGTTACTACTACTTCTACTATTATTATTATTATTATTATTATTATTATTATGAAAAATCATTCAATACACCGTCGGTAGAGTTTAGCAAACTGCACGTGCGGATCTAAAAAGATGACATGTGTCCCCTTGGGGACTAAATTGTAATATTAAAAATCTAACTAATTCTAAAATTGAGTACTTGTCAACCTTTGAACTCGCTTGTAGAGTTCAAAAGTTACATCAACAACAATATTTCAAATAATAACTCTATTATTATTTTAAGGAACAAGAGCCATTTTCATACTAATCCATACATGCATCTAAAATCCAAATAATTTTTAATTAATGTCTACGTTGTACGAATATTAGGTAAAGAGACATTTTCTACATATATATATCCCCATATCTTGCCAATGCCACGCCCTAGCCCTACTCAATTTCGGTGCCAAGAGTTTGACGCTTTCTTTTTAAATCACAAAAAACCAGAGCATCTCTTTTTTTGTTTTGGGTGACAGAAATAGAGCATCATAATTCATAAACATTCGAACTTCACTTGTTTTTGTTTGATTTTGATAAATTTTCAACCAGTCTTGGAACAATGCCACCGATGTTCATATCATAAATATGGCCTTTTATCGTCGCATAATTCAATGCTTAAACTTTCAAATTAAAATTTTAACTTCGGCATATAATCCTTTAATTTTCGACAATCACATTAAAATACAATTAATCTATAGTTGAGAAAGTTTTATTGACGTCTATTTTCTCGTTTCATAAAATTTGTAAATAAACTTAACGTGAGGCGTTAGTAAGCTCGTTTGGCATTGTTTTTGTTTTCTGTTGCCAATTTCCTGTTTTTGGAAATAAAACAGTGAAAATATGTTTGGCAGGAGTTTCCGTTTTTAAAAATTTTAGAAACAGAAGCAGTGTTTTGGAAAAAAGTGGAAGCAAGAATTTTGTGTTTTCATATTTTTCCAAAACACTTCTAAAACACGGAAGCATAATAAGGAACAATAACTCACATGCTTTTTAACCATTTTTTCTTTTACTTTTTTGTTTAAAAACATACAATTAAATTGTATATCCAAACATCTTTTTGTTTTCAAACATCTTTTTGTTTTCAAAAATTGACAGCGCAACAAAAACAAAACGAAAACGAAACAAAAACAAAAAACAGAAAAACGAAAACGATACCAAACGACCCGTAATCTAAAGTTTAATTAATCATTTAAGTAAATAAGTACAATTAAACTATCTTGATCATTAGCTTACTAGCTTCTTTGCTCTCTGAACTATTGCGTCAAGGACGTTTTGTCCCATTAACTTCAAATCAGAACATTTTACCCATTGAATTTCCAAATTCAATATACTAATTCCCCTAAATTTCCCAAATTCAAAACATTTTACACTTGACAGACGGGCAAATTGTCCTAAATCTGGAGAGTTTAGGAAGAATATTTCACGAATTTAGTTTAGGGAACAAATTGTACTTAGTTTTATAATTTAAGAGACAAAAAGACTAATAAACCCTTGATCATTAGTTTTATAATAATGATCAAAAACTTAGTCTTACATGGCAAAATTTGAGAATTCAAGTTAATAAGAATTAATTAGTATAGATAGTATTGTTTGCATTAATTTCTTATTGTATATAGTGTGTTACTTAATGCGGCTTGGAATCAATGTCAACAATTGAGCTTTAGTTATCAAAAAAATAGGAGTCTCATACTCTACTAAAAAATCACAGGACTGTCGTCAAATAAAGCCGAAGTTAATATTACTTGACCACTACAAAACAAAACAGGGACGAAGACAAAATTTATAAGAAAAAAGTGAGTTTCAATCTTAACAATTCATACACCACCGATTACCATATATAGTGAAAATTTGAGATTGAGATTGAATAGTCAAATGCACGTTTAAAAACTCATTCAGTGTACAACAAACACAAGTGGATGGAGTTAGGTTTTTATTTATTAATTTGGTAAAATTAAGGAGGTAAGAAATAAAATACTATCATAGAAGTTAGTTACTGAATCAGAGAACTTGACTAATTGATCAGAGCCATATGGGCATGAATGATTTCACAAATTCCATGGCAGAGTAATTTAAGTACTACTAGTATTTTACTGAATATTAGATGTTCGACGAAATGCCGGAACCAAATTTCGGGAGAGTGTGTCGGCGAGCCGCAAGGAGAGACCGAGAGACTTAGTCAAAGAAACACATTAAATTACATTAAAAAAGAAAAAAACTGGAGACAGACATGAAGATGAGATGAGACATAGAGAGTGGCAAAGACCAGACGAGAGGAGACGAGACGACCAACATTAATCCGAAGATTCTGGGTGCTGCAGCCCTTTGCTTGGCACTTCACGTCGTCTATCAATTTCGTATATATATCTATCTACCCTACAAAATATTTATATATACTCCTTATATCATATATATGGGTAAATGGAATTGGAATGTAACGTACCCTACAAATTTCTGAAGGGTGTAGGTAGGTGTAGGGTAGGGTCGAAAGGGTACCCTAGTTTGGGGCTGAATTATTCCAAGAACATAACAATATCATTGCCACCAAATGCTGCACGTGTGTGACTAGTACTTTGCCAATCACTTGCATTCCCAATTTGACTTTCTTTATGTCTTACAATTAATTAATCAGTCTCTTACCACAATATATAACATCGTCCTTCTTTGTTTATTCATAAGATTATGATAGTATCTACTACCATCATATGATGAGAAAACGAGATGAACATTGAAAAGGAAAAAAAATACTAACAATTTATACAATGTCACTTGAATAGAAGATAAGGGATTAATGAAATATTCAATCGTTCAATTGGTAAATTCACACATTAAATCCAAGTACACGACCTGAGTCGAATTTGGATTAATCATAGCAAAGTTTTGGATGCCAAACGAGAAAATAAAAAGAATTAATGAAAGTTTTAAATCATTGGATCATTCAAATTTTAGATATGATCAATTACATGAAATATTAATCATTTTGGGTCCAAGTCTTGCATTATTGGTTTCAAAACATATTGATTAGAGTTGAGTGTTGACTTTCTTTTATTAATTTAAATGGAATCGAATTTAACTCAATTTTTTTTGCATAGTTGTAGTACAAGTGATTGGAGGTTTTGTCATTTTGGCTAGAACCGGATCGGAGTTTAAGATAAGTAAATTAACATTTTAGTTTAAGTTTAGGGTTTAGAGTTTAGGTCAAATTTAGCTATGGTCTATTCTAGTTCATGTTGATTGGAACTAGGACCATGACCCTATATATTTTGTTCAAATTTGGCTTGAGACGAGTTGGGCAGATCTTTCGAGTTCAAGTTAATTTTGCTAGCTCACATTAAGAACATCATTTTGGACACAATTGACTTGCTTTTGATTATACCAAAGTCATTTTTGATAATTTAATCCAAATAAATGTCTCCTCTCATTCATCTCATCATCTTCCTCATCATCATATTATTCAGATAAATCATCATTGCATGAATAAATTTCATGATTTCAATCACAATGGTGTCAATTAAGAGATTCTCTTAAAATTATTAAAATCTTACTCCAATAACAATATCATGAATTTTAGAACTTATATTATAAATTATTCTATTTTTTTACTTCATGCTGGAAGGAATCGAACTGTAGTTATTGTAATTGTCCAACACTCTACTACCAAACCATATATTCAATGGCATTAATTGTAAATTATTCTATTCAACACTCGAGGCTAATCTTGTGGTTAATGTAATAAAATATTTAGAGTTATTTTAAGTTATAATTCTAGTGATTTCACATTAACCTTTGTGAGAATAATTAAATTTCTCGCGCATAAAATATTTATTACTATGGATTACTAATGACAACTTAGAAGTTAATCCTCTTCATATCTAGATTCTATACAGTATATAGCTAGTTTAACCATATGGCTAACTTGAGAGTAATTAATTTCTTTTTCCATATATATAAATCAATCTATTAAACCAGCCTCTCGAGAAATTATAGAGTGGGATTGACCCTCCACGTCAGCCATATGATCAACCACTAATATGGTGATAACTCAGAGATTTTCTAAAATTCTACCCTGATGAAATTCTAATTTTGGGGACTTACCCTTTACATATGGTTTATTTTGAAGGGTGACTAAAACTTGAATTGAAATTATGACTAAATTTTAAGAGTTGATTTGATATGTCACAATTTTAATTTTTAATCTTGAATAAAAAAAATTTTAATTTTTAATCTCATGACTGACGTGGTGGGTCAATCTCACCTAATAATTTTTCCGGTCTCCCTTTTTTCAACGAAGAAGTTGTAATAAGTATCATTTTTTGAGGTTTTGTAGTTTAGCTTAATTTTTGTCTTTGTACAAATTATTGATGCATTTAACTAAATTGGTTGGTATATATACTTCCTAAACCTTTATATTTAAGTCATATCATATGCGATCGTTTAATTTAAATATTAAGAGTTGATTTGATATGTCACAATTTTAATTTTTAATCTTGAATAAAAAAAATTTTAATTTTTAATCTCATGACTGACGTGGTGGGTCAATCTCACCTAATAATTTTTCCGGTCTCCCTTTTTTCAACGAAGAAGTTGTAATAAGTATCATTTTTGAGGTTTTGTAGTTTAGCTTAATTTTTGTCTTTGTACAAATTATTGATGCATTTAACTAAATTGGTTGGTGTATATACTTCCTAAACCTTTATATTTAAGTCCTATCATATGCGATCGTTTAATTTAGTATTATTGATAGAAAATTTTCTTTACATGTCCAAAAAATTTAAAAAACGTAAATGATATGAAGATACAAAGAAATGAAAAGTAAAGGGATTGTTTTTTTTTATAAAAAAAAAGTTGAAAAAAATGACACAAAAATATAATATACTAATAAAAAAAAGGAAGGATCAACTTACACCCGGTGTAAAACATGGTTTTACAACCCTTTTCTAACTTAATTTAGGATTAATATTTTTAAAAATCAACCGTTGGATTTAATACTCTTAATTGAATGGATCATTGACGTAAAATTTCAAGTCGATCCGATATCTTTATCATATCGATCGGGACTCCAACACTTTTCAATATTTTCAAATTTATATTTAATGGTGGAAAATATTATGTATCAAATATATAGTTAAATATCTTTAATTAACTTGAAATTTGATGTACATGATCTATGTGATAAGAATTCAAGATTTAATGGTCGTATCGAATAAATTTAAATTATACAAAAAAATATAAAAAAGAAAAAAATGGTGTAACTTATATGGGTATAAATTGATCCCTCATAAAAAAAACTCAAAAAGATTTACTATACAAATTAAGTGCACGAGTGGGGTGGGGGGACAAAAATCTTGGGGAATCTAAATAAGATGTAGTAGGAAGTTTTGATTGCATTATTATTATTTGATTTGATAACTTTGTAAGTATTTTTGTACATATTTGCACACACGGGTGAGAGAGCATCTTATATATGTACAATGCTGACTCTCATGTGCATTTAATTTGTCGCTTTTTTCCTACAATTTCTATTATGTCTTCTTCTATCTTCTTTCTTCCGTATCTTGCCAACACAAACGACGCAAACACAAAATCTGTTTGTATTCTTCAACATTTTCATCCTTTTCTTTCCCATGTACATATCCTTACACTACTATATTACACATATCCAAGTTCATCATTTTACTATATTTTATTAACGATATTTACCCAACACAAGTTCCACTTTTTAGAAATACTATATATTAGCATTTTCCCTTCTTTTTCGTTAAGAGAAGAATATTTGATTTACCAATACTCGTTGAATTGAGTTGAAGGAATTCAAGATTTTTTTAGTAAAACTTTGGATTCAAGTCTTAATAATTGAGAAAATAGACGTTAATAGAGCTCCCATCCCATTTAAAGTTTGAAGATTCAATTTTGTATTAATCAGGATCCAAATAGGTATTGTTTATACCTCAATTTGCAATTGAAGGTAATGTGGTCTTTGAACTTATTTCATTAAGATGTGTGGTTAGGATTTAATTACAAATTCTAATTGCATTAGGATTCTGCACCACCTTAATTCTATTCCAATTAGGAAAAGATTTTATTTTCCTAATATGGGGCCGAAATTAAATGAATAATAATTATTCCCATAATTATTATTATTGTTAAGAGAAATAATGACGGTGCAGAGAGAATTCAATTCATGCTGCACTGCTTTCTGCGCAGGAAAGGAGCTGCTTCTCAAAGTGCAGCAGTGACTTAATACTGCGCGCAGAGACATGAGATGCAATATTAACTTAGGATGAGAGGGGTACCCCGCGCTTGCGCTACATGATTTTTTAATGTGACTAAACTTGTTTATACATATTATTTGTTTTGTAAGTATATACTTGTTCCCATACATAGTTTTGTAATATGTATCATCATAATATATCCTTAAAAAATAAATCCTTTAAAAAATACATTCTTAAATATCCTTCAACAATGGAGGAATAAAAAAATGAAGTGAAATCTATTTCACCAAAGATCTTCTCGAGTTCAATTTTACTTTACTATTTCTTGTCGCTTCAGTTTTCTTGCTTGTGAGAAAAATTAAAGGACATTAAGTTAGTTTAATGAATGTAAATATTTTTCACACCATATCATATTTTGGCTCAATGAATTCAGAATTTTAGACCCAATAACCGATTATTCATTTTCATACTATTAATGGAATTAGATGAGTATAGATTTCACCATAAAAAAAAAGGTGAGTATAGATTAAAGGATAATTATACCATACACTATCAGTGGAGTTTAGTAGACTACACATGCGGGTTTAAAAACAGGGTTAGGGTTTAGATTTTAATTTTGATTTTTAAAAACAAAATTAATTCAGAAAATGGGCACGTGTCAACTCCTCAGCTCGGTTGTGGAGTCTAAAATTTACACCGTCAGTGTATCAAATAATTATCCTAGATTAACAAAACCTTCTCTAACTCTTCTAATTACACAAAAAAAGCCCTGAAAAGATGAGCAAGTGTAGAAATGATCATTTGTCCTTAATATCATTAATAATTGTCCTTGACAATTAATACGATCCATTAAAACACACTAATGTATGTGAACATAATTAATCATCTAAAAATAGTCAACAAAATAGAAATTTACTTTTATAACCCAATAAACCTAACACAAACCACATAGAAAATAAAGATTATTATTGAGTAATTAGTCAAGTGAGAAAAGACCAAAACGGGGCGATAAGGTTGTTCCAGGTTAAAACTTGAAAGGGGTTGTTAGTAATTTCACCTGGTTACAAAAATAATGGGTAGGATATATATGTGGCATGTCTACAATATTTCCACCTTGATATCAAGGATAAGCCGCCCATACCCCGCGCCACCTCAGGTGCAGCAAGATGACAGCCTTTACATGTTGTGCAATTAAGGACACTTTGAGGAAGCAAGCCGATTTCACCAAGTAGATGCATGCCGATTCCAACATTGAGTCTTGATAATGTGTTCTTTAGCTCATGACATTTTCCTGGTTAAATCTTGATTAATCCGACTCAGTTTATAACTTTTCTGCGGTTTTCAATTAAGGACACGGGCTCGGAAAAGGTGAATTTTAAGCAAGATATGGCACCTGGGGCATGGAGCCATGTTTGTAACATTAATGATGGTCCATGGCTAGTCATTTTCGTGCCTTAGCCCATTTGACTATTTTTTATAACTTTTACAAGTCTTTCAGTTAATGACAAGTGGCTTTCTGCACCGTTTTAAGCCATTTTCTTAAGTTGATTTATGATATTTTCGTACCATAGGCTAAATATGACTAAGTTAAAGTATAGTATTTCATATTTTAACGGTTCAAGTTCAAGTTCAAGTTCAAGCATGTTTAAGTTAAAGTATAGTATTTCATATTTTAACGGTTCAAGTTCAAGTTCAGCGCAAACGCAACATGGACACGCATATATGCGCTAGGGTGGTGAAGAATCCGAAAGTAGCATGAATTTTGTGACACAGAATAGATTCAAATGGTGCGTGGCGTCGGGAGGCATATCATGTCATTACAACAGTTTCTTGAAGATTTCCTGGAAGCGCAAGAAGGAACTGCAATAAGATGACACAGGAAGGTTGCTGCGCCAAGCTAGAATTGAAGCCAGGCCGTCGGCCCATCAAGCACCAAGGCCCATGTCGTCCCCTATAAATTGAGGCCTCCTCCACCAGTTTTCAACACGCTACAAACTTGCCCTGCTGCAAAAATTAAGCCCTGTGTTTTTTCTGTCAAACTCTCTGCAAAATCCCTGCGATTATCTCTTTGTTCATCTCAAGTTCTTACTTGTACTTCATATTTTCCTTGTTTCAATCTACTCTCTGGACTCAAAAACACTTGTAATCCGTTATAAGGTCATAAATAACAATCTACTTGTTATTTTTTTCTCCTTTTCATCAAGAACAACCTTTGAATACAATTATTTTGAGAATCAGATTTGGGATCGATGATTTAAATGTTTCAGTGTGATTTTGATCCAGCTCCCACAAATCCATTGGTCTGATCTTTAATTTGCTGCATTAAGCAAAAACTTTACATTTATGTAATCTTTGTCAATTTCAGCAAATTAACCAGCACACCCCACACTGTTATAAGACTTGTTAGGGGCCAAAACCGGGAAGGCTCAAGTCCACCAAATCCTCTCCACACACACTCAAAGGTTGGGCCAATCTATCTCTTATCCATTCTTATTTTTCTTTGGCCCAACTAAACACATACACAAATATTGGGTAAATGGGCCACAAGTATCACACAAAAGCCCATCTCTCTTTTACCCAATAACCAAAAGTCCCCAAACACATATATAACACAGGGGCATCTCTATTCCAAAAGTCCTTAAACACATATATAACACAGAGACACCTATATTCAAGTCCCCAAACACATATATAACACAGGGGCACCTTTATTACAAAGTCCTCAAACACATATATAACACAGAGGCATCTATTACAAAGTCCCCAAACACATATATAACACAGGGGCACCTCTATTACAAAGTCCTTAAACACATATATAACACAGAGGCAACTATTACAAAGTCCCCAAACACATATATAACACAGGAGCATCTCTATTACAAAGTCCTCAAACACATATATAACACAGAGGCATTTCTCCTTATGGCAAAGGCCCATAATATACATGGGCCTTGCTATTAAGGCATTTCTCTTTGGGGCAAAGGCTCATAATATATAAACATGGTCCTTGCCACCAAATTCCTATATTATATATATATATACATATATGTGACAAAGGCCCAAGCCATGTGCACTACAATGGGCCTTGTTACTTTTGAAGTTCTTCTCTCAAGCCCAAGAAGGCCCAAAACGGTGGAGGCATTGCCACTTCATCTCTAAGCCAAGAACGTGAAGACAAAGGGCACACAACCCTATTCCCTGCTGCAACATGTCAGACTTTCCTGCAGAGGAAAGCATCTAAGGGAAGAACCCTAATTAACTCAAACTTCTTCATATTTACCCATTTATAGCAAAGGATTATCACTAACTAATCCTTTTTGCAGGCACTAACTGTGGTCCAAGCCCACAGACGGGAAAATAAATTGGGGGGAGTGGAATGGATGGCAAAAGGAGAAAGAATCTCCCTTGATTAATTTCTTTGGAGTGGGCAACTATGCTTGGAAGTTGTTCCTTAACACCAAAGGGGAAATCAACGGGTTGCAGAGGGTGGAATCAAAAACCAAGTCATTTTGACTTTAAGAGGAGACAGCTAGTTTGCTGAAAAAAGCAAACCGGCGATGGCGACGTGAGCCCGGTGAAATATGGTACCGATTTCAACGTAAAAAGGTGCCCACTGTTCTCTTCCTCAAATCGGAAGATTCCTTGTCTTGAACCCAGAGGCTATTCACTGAATCAATCAAAAAACAAGAGTCAAATAGGGTGGCCGGACAAAGCTTCCGACCGGGCAAGAGGCACACTATAAAAGGGGCTCATCACCGTCAAAAATGGCATCAACTAGCAACTAAGAGCAACTCTAAGAGGAATCAACTAACAACTCTAAGAGAAGAAGAAAAACCCCACATTCATATTTTCAAGAGCCCTTCAAGGATTTCCAGCAACAAGCAAGAACCATCTTCTCCAAATTAATGTTTTCCTCTACTGTCAATAGCTTGTGTTTTGATTCCATTGCTCTCGATGTATTCTTCCTCCTTTTCCCCCAAATCCTACTTCCAATTTGTTTCCAATGTGTTCTGAAATCAATAAAGAGCCGTGATTTATCCCATTTCAACGAAATCTGGGTTTCTGCTATTTTATTCATCTTTTTCATCTTCCTCAGTTCTGCGATTTTAAAACTGAGTTTTGCCCATTTCCTAGCCGCGTCAATTGCTCCGTCCCGCAAAGGCTGATTTTCCTTTATTTTTCCTGCCGCGCCACTGATTATTTGGGTCTCAGCATCTTAGGCCTCATCTTGCGCAAACCCATCTCCTCTTCTGGAGAGATTTGGGCTAGGCTTGTGTCCATAGTGAGACAAACCAGGCTTTTCTCACATTCCCACAAAAAGGCTCCCACAAGACTTATTCGCAAAAACTCGCAAAGAGATTTTTGGCGCAACAAGTACAAAATACGGTCGAAAGAGATTTATAAAAAACGAAAAGAACTCTATTTAATGTAAGTCTTTTAGGTACAATTGAATTTGAGTCTAAACGTTCCATTCGGGGGAGCTCACCAAACGGAAAGAAAAAAGATGAGTGTGCACTATAAATAATCTCTACAAGTGGATCGGCCCACGCTGGCGCGTTCAGTAATCTACTTCTTTGAATAATTTTCTATTCGAATCAAATTGTTTGATACGTAGGAAATTTCGAAAATACTATGATTTTAAATGTGTTGTATCTTTAAAAGGCTATACTATTAACATTGAGCATATGCCCTAAAGTTAGCAATAAGTAGTAAACATTAGTTTGTACATGAACAGGGGCAATAGCTTCAATTTTGTTTCCTCCTCTAGAGTGTGTAGCATTTAAACAAAAACTAAGTTTACTCTCTTCTTCATATGGACATGAAAGGCTTGAAGAGAGGTTACAATTCTAGATAATTAAGGGGGATAGGATTTATTATAACATTTATGTGAAAGGAAAGGATAATTACAAAAAATAACTCAAGGGCAAGAACTGGCTAGAAATTAACCTAGGGTCTTCTTAGTAATTTGGCTTGTGAGAAAAGACAGAAAACGATAAAAAAAAGTTCAAATGGAGCCTTCTCATCGATCCTCAAAAGGGGTCTTTGGTAAAATCCCTGGGTCTTTTGTTAGGGGCCAAAACCGAGAAGGCTCAAGTCCACCAAATCCTCTCCAAACACACTCAAAGGTTGGGCCAATCTATTTCTTATTCATTTCTATTTTCTTTTGGCCCAACAAAACACATACACAAATATTGGGTAAATGGGCCCACAAGTACCTCACAAAAGTCCACCTCTCTTACCCAATAACCAAAAGTCCCCAAACACAATTATAACACAGGGGCAATTCTCTTTCTAAAGTCCTCAAACACAATTATAACATATAGGCATCTATATCAAAAGTCCCCAAACACATTTATAACACAGTGGCATCTCTATTCCAAAGTCCTCAAACACATTTATAACACAAAGGCATCTATATCAAAGTCCCCAAACACATTTATAACACAAGGGAAATTCTCTCTAAAAGTCCTCAAACACATTTATAACACAGAGACATCCATACTAAAGTCCCCAAACACATTTATAACACAGGGGCACCTCTATCTCAAAAGTCCTCAAACACATTTATAACACAGAGACACTTCTATTTATGGCAAAGGCTCATAATATATACACATGGGTCTTGCTATCAAATTCCTATCTTATATATATATATATATAACAAGCGCCCAAGTCATGTGCACCACGCTGGGCCTTGTTACTTTAAAGCTTTCTTTCAAGCCCAAATGGGCCTAAGACAATGAGGCCTTGCCACCTCATCACCAAGCCAAAAGCGTGAAGACAAGGGGCACAAAATCCTATCCTCCTGCTGCTGCATGTCAGACATTCCTGCTGAGGAAAACATCTAAGGGAAGGATTTTACTTAATTCAAATCTCTTCATATTTAACTACTTATGGCAAAGATTATCCCTAACTAATCCTCATTGCAGGAAGAGAACTGTGGTCCAAGCCCACAGGCAGGAAAGCAAATTTGGGGGAGTGGCATGGAAGGCAAAATGAGAAAGAATCTCCCTTGATTAGCTTCCTTGGAGAGGGCAGTTATGTTTGGAAGCCGTTTCTTAACACCAAAGGGGAAATCAATGGGTTGTAGAGGATGGAATCAAGAGCCAAGCTAATTTGACTTTGAGAGGAGTCAGCTAATTTGCTGGAAAAAGCAAAACGACGATGGCGAGATGAGCTCGGTAAAACATGGAACCGATTTCAATGCAAGAAGGTGCCCATTGTTGTCTTCCTCAAATCGGAAGATTTCTTGTCTTGAACCCAAAGGCTAATCACTGAATTAATCAAAAGCAAGAGCCGAATAGGGTAGCCGGACAAAGTTTCCGACCGGAAAAAAGGCACACTATAAAAGGGGCTCACCACCGTCGAAAATGGCAACCACTCTAAGAGCAATTCTAGCCATTCAAACGATTCTGGAGAGAGCAATTTCTACAACAATTTTCCAGCCACCCACTCTTGGCTACTCTTAAGAATCACTCCACAATCACATTTCCCAGAATCCTTCAAGGATTACAGTCGACAAACAAGAACTCAGTTTCATCTTCTCCAAATCAGTGTTTTCCTCCACTGTCAATGGCTTGTGTTTTGATTCCATTACTCTCACTGTATTCTTCCTCCTTTTTCCCAAATCCCACTTCCAATTTGTTTCCCATAAGTTCTGAAATCAATAAAGAGCATTTGATTCATTTTATTTCCAGAAAATAGATTTCTGCTATTTTCGTTCATATTTTTCATTTTCCTCAGTTCTGCTACATAAAACTGAGTTTATTTCATTTCCTTCTACATCGACTGCTTCCATCCTTCAAAGGCTGAGTTTTCCTAGTTTTCCTACCGCGCTACCATTTGTTTGGGCAGCAACATCTTGGGTCTCATCTTGTATAACCCAGCTCCTCTTCTGGGGAGATTTGGGCTAAACTTGAGCCCATAATAAGCTGCACCAGGCCTTCCTCACATTCCTAAAAAAGGCTCCTACATCTTTCAAATACTATTAAGTATATATTTTAGGTTAAACCCTCTCCCCTAAGAAGAAAACTCACAAGCCTAACAAGCAAGATAAATTAAGGAGCAATTGAGTTTTTGTTGGTATAATTTTGTCGGAGGAAATTATTAAGCACCAACCTTCCATTCTCAAATCGGAAAAAGAGCAAGAAATTAAAGCCAACTTGGGAGTATTGATGAATGATGAAGAAAGTGGCCGGGCCCTGCCGCCAATTTAAGATTGTAAGTATATATAAGTAGAGACTATAGTATTAATTGTGGTATTGACTTTATTTTATTTTGTTTTTAATTTTTTGCAAAGTAAAAATTCTATGACAGTTAGATATGATAGCAATGTGACTAACAAAATCTTCTAGGGCTTATTTGGTGGGATTTTTTGTTCTCTTTTCGTCTTTCTACAAAGTTTTATACTATAGTAATATTAATTTATTGAATGATGATGCATGCATTTTAACCTAAAAGCACTTTTGCAATCTTTCTATGTTAAATCATTAGATTTAGGCGGGGCCTCCATAAATTGACATTTTAACCAAAACGAAATCTAATTAATTTTTCTCTCATTCCTTTACTCTAAAATAAAGAAAGAAAAATAGAAATGAAAATCAAGCCCCAACCATGGATATAACTAGTATGATTAAAACGAAATTTCATTCTGATTTAACTCACCAACCAATTCTTTCAACTTCAAGAAAAATTAGATACAAATGCTTTTGCAAAATATGTAAAGATTCACATGGTGACAGCTAAATCGTTTCAATTGATATATAGATTTAATATGCATTAGTTCCATTCAAATCATGTCACATTAGTACGTTATTGAGAAGAAAAATCAACTAATGTTTTACAAAATTCATTTTATTATGAGCTTCTTTGAAAATAAAGTTCACCAATATATTAAAGTTGAAAATGAAATAACTCTTTTCTCCAGCTATAAGATGTATCATATTCACCAAATAACAAATTGTCATGGGTATTTCGATACTTTCATACTCGATTTTTTCGTTATTTAGGTTGATAGCCAGAGGCGTATTAGGAACTTTAATTAAAAGTTACTATTGATGGGTCTCACTCTCAATAAATTAATCTTTTTTTCTGGAATATTTAACAAATGATCTCTATACTTTTATGCTTTATGCTATTTAATCTCTCACAAATTCTGGGTTGGACGATTTGACGTTTCGGCTTTAATTCTTTTATTTTTTGTTTTGTTTGTCCGATCAAGGTGATTCAAGTATCTATTTAAAGGTAATTTAATGATCTACAACTTTCATAAAGTACTCAAAAGGCAATTTGAATTTTTTGATTCTAAAAAATGCTTCTGAAATTTTATGGTCTCGATTGTCAGTCTATCTGATATTGTATAATTTTCGATCCACTTGTCCGATTGAGGTTGTTCAATTTGTCGGTTAAAAGGTTATTGTGTGATCTACAACTTTTTTCAAGGGCCTGAAACTTGAATTTGATTGATGAGTTTCGTGGAGGGTTCGAGAGAGAATTTTTATGTTTGGTCTCCATAAACAAATATTTTTTTGCTTGATTATTTATCAAATGATCCTCATACTTTTATATTTTATGCTATTTAATCTTTTACAATTATGGGTTGGACGATTTAACGATTCGGCCTTTATTTTTGTATTTTTTGTTCTATTTGTCCGATTAAGGTGATTCAAGTGTCCATTAAAATGTGATTTCATGATCTACAACTTTCATGAAGAACTCAGAAGTCAATTTTAATGTTTTGATTTTTTGATTCTAAAAAATGCTTCCGAAATTTTGTGGTTTTGATTGTCGGTCTATTTAATATTGTATAATTTTCAGTCCATTTTTCTGATTGAGGTTGTTCAAGTGTCTGTTAATTACAATTATTTAATCAAATTATATATGTTATATGTTATACTACATTAGTGAAGCTAAAAAAAAACTTAATTTAATAATAAATTTAACCATTAATTTCGCTAAATTATAGTTAAGTTATTTTGGTTGGTGTTGATTATATATTCATATTAATTTTGGTGTTAATGCTAATCAAGGTCGTTTTATTTATTTGTAGCTAGAAAAAAATTATCTTTTGTCCAGTAATATTTTTTCTTTTGTCCAGACTTCCCATGTAATATAAGAATGTGCTAAAGTTCTTTTTTCTGTCAAGTATGGTCTTAGTCTCCCAACTTACTACAAATAATCACTATTTATAGAAAGTATCTAAGCTTAAAAAAAAAACACGAACTAAATATTTTACTTATATCCTTTTTATATTTCCGATGTTCATAGCCTACAAAAACTATAAAATGAATCAATCATAAAAATAACTATGCAAAATCAATTATCATTACAGATTACAGGCTAATACATATATATATATATATATATATATATTCATATCTAACTATTCCTTCCTTTTACAATCCCGTGGCGAAGCGCGGCTCTTGTGCCTAGTATAGTATTAATCTTGGTGTAAAATTATGCAAACATAATTAAATAAAATTTTCTTTGACAATGTTAAAATAAATAACAACTTAAATTGGACTTTTTCCTCTCACCTAGCATGTCTTCGAAATAAAATGTTGATAACATTTTTTAGGAATATAATGAAGGGGAATTATTCTCATGTGTAATGGAGAACAAAATTTGCCTTTTAGATGTAATGAACCTTTGTAATCCCATTATTAGTGTATTGCTTAGCAACATTTCTCTAAAGTGTAATGAATTTTTTTATACTTAGACTATTTACCCTCCATGAAACCTATCCCTCAAACCCTCATAAACCATTTCTCCGGCAAACAAATTTGCACTGTCCATCGTCAATCTCAAATTATAATCACTGGAAAATTTTTAAAATAAAAATCTAGAAAAAATTACTCTCATTCCCTCCTATCTAACGTTTGAAAAAAAAAATTACCATCTTCTTCAGAAATAAGTCGAGAATCTTGATAGAGGTGGAGTGCCACCAACAGTGACCTGAAACTACCAAGCAAAGATAATTTTGTTCTGATGCCAATCAAGGAAATTTTCGACTTTTTCATGATTGGATTCAGCAATTACAAGTCAAACAACTTAAGAAATCAAATCTTGCCAGAAATCGAAATTGTTCAATGTTTAGATTCTTCCTAATGACAAACTATATTCTTGTTTTTATGGTGATTTGTCTTCGTTTTTTATCTCCTTAACTAATCCTATTTCTCTAGAAGATGAACTAAGCATGCCCACTTGATCTTATATGTTGGATTTGATTTGAGTAAAAGGTAACGAACACAAAACTAAATGGGGCTTTTCTTCTTCGCCATTAATGGGTTAAAATGGGATGAATTTCATTTATCGCCAGAACCAGAAAAATAATCCCCTGTTCCTGTTCTCTTGAATGGATTTAATTTATAAGGGTATTTTAGTCAAAACAAATAAAGTTCATTGCACCACAGGGGAATTTTGTTAAACAAAAACAACGTACTAAACATTCAATTATTTTAGTTCAGTACATCTTTAGGGAAATTTCAACTCTCCTTTACACCCAACGATAATCACCTCTATGATGAAATCTCATTACAATCAAATAATTACTTATATACCCAAACATCTTATAAGAATTTAACTCAAACTAAGAAACCGCCTTGAATGATTTACTTACAAAGTAATTTAACTAGGATTGTTTGGCATCGTTGATGTGTTTTCTATTTTCTGTTGCCAATTTTCTGTTTTTAGAAATAAAACAGAGAAAACATATTTGACAGACTGTTTCCGTTTTCAAAAATTTTGCAAACAAAATCGGTGTTTTGAAAAAATTTGGAAGCAAGAGTTCCGTGTTTTCATTTTCTTTTTCCAAAATACATAAACACATTAATGAACGATAACTTACATGCTTTTTCACATTTCTTTTACTTTTTAAAATTAAAAATATATAACAAAATTGTATATTCAAACGTGTTTTTGTTTTAAAAAAATTGACAACGTAACAAAAAGAAAATAAAAGCGAAAAAGCAACAGTACCAAACGACCCCACTAAACCCACATTCCTTGAAATTTGAATCCGATCAAAAACTTGCGGTTCAGATCATATAAAATACTTACCAGTTAGCTAACAACCTGAGCGCAAGATGCTGATAAAATTTCCATGCAAATTAAGCTGTAAAATAGTCATGTGCATGGTACATATTTCATTAAAAAAAAGGATAAAACAATAGTAGTATATAGGCTTTTATTCAAAAATCAAGCAATATATAGTACAAAGTTTTTATTTTTACCTTCACAAAAATTTGGTATACGATCAAACTACCTTTACCCTTTTCTATTCCACTTTCAAAATAAACAGCACTCTTTCAACTGATTGCTTGAAACCTCATAAAAAACTATACATCAAAAGGACCGTATATGAAAGAAATTTTGAAACTTAAAAATGCCACACCATATAGAGAAATGAAATTTCCCTCTAAACTCATGGAGAAGTTTTGAACATAAAAATAGAATAGAGGAAAACAAGAAAAAGTGCAATCAAGAATTGATCAGCTAAGGAGATTTTCTTATTATGACCTGTTTTATGATAACTACGATTTGTGCTTAAAGTCGACGACCACTTGAGCTCCATGGAGAAAGAGGCTTGGGATCCACGTGTTTCTGGCTGATGTATAATTTGACCGGAAACACATTTGAATTCTCCCAAGCTCCATTCCTATATAGCCACAAACAAAGTGCATATGTCTTAGCTTTTTAGAAAAATCTCCATTGATTTCAGCTCACAATATCAATTTATGATGAGCAATTAAATTGGGCAAAAAGTTATGAATCATTCAATGAGATAGAGTGCATGAGCAATTTTATTTAGTTATCACACATATATGATCATCATACTAGTCAAGTCAATTGCTATTTGCAATTGGTATATCACATTCAATGGAGGGGTAGGGGTTCGAACCCCTGGTCTGCCTGCAGGTGAGTTTGTTGCTCAGGAACCCCATGTCAATTGCTATTTGCATTTTGGGATTTACAAAAGTCTAAGGATCGATATTGAATCTATAACTTATAACATATGATATGACAAAAATATATTCGAATGTTTGGTTTTGAATAGATATACATGAATGGTACATTCAAAGAGTCAAGTACTCGAATCAATCTATTTTAAACAAGAAAAAGACTGATTGACATAACGATAAAGGATTTATAATTCTTAAAAATATGATCATCTAAAGAATCATAAAAGTAAAGGGTATTGCATATAAAAGATTTAGGATAGAAAAGAAAAGGCATGTATATAAACATAAAAATGAATAGAAATCAAAGCACCAAAAAGAAAAGCAAGTCTAGCTAGCTAGCTTCAAAAGGAAAGTAAGAAATATATATATAGAAAAATAAACATACCTCAAGTTGTTGTCCAACTGTGACAATAATGGTCTCAGGGCCAGCATCAAAAGTAAAGAGTCTTGATGGCCCAGATTTGACACAAAATTCGCTATGCTTGGTTGGAAGGTGGAGGCTTAACGATGTATAATAATCACAAGTCTGGTCCTTTTCTACTTCTTCATTTACTTCTTCCTTTTGGGGTTCGTCTATCATCTTATCCTTGTTCTGGTTGTAGTACTTGTATATACTCAAAAGGGACTCTCTTCTTTGCAATCTCTTCCTTTGTTGCTTAATATTGCTTGCATTTTCTACAAATATTTGTCCCAATTCTTCCCCAAGTTTGTTAAGTTTACTCCTCACTTTCTCCATCTTTTCACTATGTATATCAAATGAGTAAGAAAAGAACAATTCGTTAAGTACAAAAACAATAAAAATAAAAACATCACAAACAGAAGTCAGCCTTTTTACATTTAAGAAAAAAGATTATTCTGTTTCCATGATTGTATATAAATGCCAAAGACCCATAAACAATTTACTAATGGCCAACCACCATATACATGTCATTTTAAATCATATACATACAAATTTTTTTTGTTTAAATCATTATTCACAACAAACCAAACCAAACCTAATGAAAGATCAATCCTCTAGTTAGGTTTATACTCAATCCTGTATTTCGTTTCTATTCATTATTACAGCTTATTTACTGAAAAAAAAAAAAACTAAAATCAGGCCAAACAGAAAATACAAAAGTGTTTTTTTTTTCTAAAATTATTTTTTTAACTAAAAACCAAATTTTCGAAATTAAAACTTTTTCCAGAAACACTTTTTTTTGGCACTTGTACAAGTAGTTTGAAACTTATGCTTCCAAATAAGAAGGCTATAAAATGCTTTTCTTATGATAAAGATATAATATTTAATAATGAGGAGGGTAAGTATGTAAGGTAAAGCCCAAAGATTGGCCCAAGTAAAATTTTAAAAGCTGGCCCACCAACTTATGGGCAAATGGGTAAAAGCCTCTTAAATGCCATTGGACCAAGAAGCCCAACAAGAAAATTACAAAGCTTATTTTTTTTTTTTTTAGGTGTAAAAGGTGGCGGGAAGGAGATGGTATTTTTTTTTGTTTGCAGTTTGCAGTTTGCACAAAGGAAGGAGATATAGTTAGAATATTGACCTGAAACTGCGATAGAGAGGAGCGCCGATATATTGGCGAGCCCACTCCATCCGGTCGTCTTGGCAACGAACCCAGACGATTTCCTCCCTTTTGCCACCCATGTATTTCCTAAATCCCGTATCTCTCTCTTCCATCACTCCGAACACTCTCTCCGCCTCCTTCACCAACGCCTTCATCTCCTCCTTGCTCATTATCCCCCCGCACCAGATCCTAAACGCCCCCACCTCCCGCGCCGATCGCAGCATCCGCTCCACCGCACCGCTGTCCCTCAATACCAGAGAGTGGAACTCGATCTCATCACCCGCTGGGCTTGTTTGTTGCCGATCCTGCGATTCCGGTAGCACCAGGAGGTCGGGGACTTGTAACGTCTTCTCCAGATAGTGGCTCAAGGTCTCGTTCGCGGCGGAGCGTGACCCTGTTGCCGTCGGGATTGGCGATGGAGGTGGCGCCTTGATGTTGAGCTGGGTCATAGAGCGCCGGAGAGCCATGGAATGGAATTGTTCGATCAGAAACAAAAGAGAAGAAGAAGAAAATGAGAAATGGGATTTGGGTTTTTGGAAAGTTAGAAGAAGTAGGCACGACGTCCTCGTTGTCAGTTGTTATTGCAGTGGAGGTCCCTTGCACTCGATCATATTCTTTTCGCTTTTCTTTTTTTTCTTTTTTCCTTTTTAAAGCTCATTGTATTTGACACGTGTAAGCGTTTCAACTTGACTTAGTGGATTACTAGGATGCCTGCCTATGAGAGTTCGCCACGTCACTAGAAGGGCCTACCTTACATGGGCCCGATTCTAGTTTGACCTGGACTTTCTGAATTTTTCTAAAGTGAAGAAAATTCAATCAAAAATTGAATTTATTAGAAAGAAAGAGAGAAAGCAAATTTTCTAATAAAAGAAAATCAATGAAAATCTTAATTAGGAAACGTCTCTTGTGATATTAATAGAAGGTTGCAACAATAATGTAACAGAAATAAATAATTAAATTTTCATTGAAAAGATAAGGTATGATTCAAGTGATCATATATGATTTTTTTGACGAAAAAGTGATCATGTGTATAATTTAAAGAAACTATTTATGTCATCTAAAGATATTTCCTTAATTTAAGAAATCTTGCATAATTTGTCTAAATATTAGAGATCAGATTTCTCTATTAAAAAAGTGGAAAGTAATATATATAGTAGTATAGATTAGAAGGAGGTGATGATGTATGTATTGTTGAAGAAGGAACGAGTCTATATTGACAAAAATATATAATAAAAGCTAATTTGCTTTTTTAGTCTACTTAGAAGTAAAAAGAGAATAAAAAAAGGGCTGGGATTTCGCCGTTTTGGAAATTAATTGGGGTCAAATAAAACAATAAACCATTACCAGTCCAGCGAGTAGTTAAACAATAAAGAAGGAAGAGCCCACACAGAGAAATAAAGCTTTCCTTCGTTTTGCTGCTTTCAAAATGCATGGCCCATGCACCCAACATCAAGCCGAAAGCAAAACTTTTGTTACCATAATTTATATAGTTTCTTGAAAGTTACTTAAACTAGCTGTTCTGACTAATTTAAAAGGCGTTAATATGTAGATATACATCGGCAATCCTGAAGATGGCACGTCTTAGGCCTTTTATCTGAGATTTGGGCACTTGCTGCGTTTCTTTTATTACTCAAGAACGTGATATTGAAATGAGGCACAAAATAAAGAGGTAGACCCTTTTTTATCCCAAATCTCATCTCGTGCATCTCAAGATTCGAACTCAATACCTCTCGTAAAATGTCTCAAGTTTTAACTTTAAATTTTAATTACTGGAGTGTCCCCTTGGAGACTTGGTCTGATCAATGTTCGAGATGATAAACAATCTCTCTTCCCTAGTAAACACATTAGTGATTAGACTAATAGTAAAAACACATGTTCGATGTATTGGAAACACATTGTTGCGAGGACTAATTTAACCTTTCAAGCCCCCAGATTAGTAAGGCTTGCGGATACCTTTGATTAAATTTAAACCACAAGGATTAGAGATACCGGCAGAGCATGTCTATATAGTCTCTAAAACAATGAAGTTTCCTCTCCATTAATCCAACATAACTATATATATATAATAATGTTTTATGGAAATCTTTCTTCAAATAGTCTTAAAGCATCCGTGTAATCTGAAATTAACCAGATTGAGGATTTTCAAAGTTGATTTGTACATAAGCATCATCACTACTGAAACATAGCACAACAAAAGCAACTAGAATATTAACAGAGAGATTGGTTAATGTGATAACTAACCAAATCTCCCACAGAAATTTTCGTCATGATCTTCAAATCTTTCCACTCATCAGGCTGCTGCCAAGACTTGACTTGCCTGAAAGTTGAAACCTCAGCCAGGCTCCTGATATCCAATGTTCTCTACGGCTCCAATGGTCTTAAACAAGCGCCTTTTGTTTATCTCTGCCATAACTGATCGGTGCAGCAATTGGCTGCGTATGTCCACAAGTGAACGAATCTTGGTTAGCTTCCGCGGGTCATTTGAGTGGGGAAACCTCCATGAATCAACTTTTGGATTGAACTGTCTGTAGAGATGAGCCCTTGCGCTCTCTGATGGACAAAATCTTGTAGATTTCAGGGTCTTTGAAATGCAGGGGTGCTCTGCTTGTTGGAGACTTGAATCAAGGTCATCTACATAATTCAGGCTAGAGTACCGGAACGAGTTCATGGAGCAATTGGAACTTGCATCATCATTGATGAATTCATCTTCTGCAATAATGAGCATATCTCTTGTCAAATGTGGGAAAACAGAACAAAACTTTACTTTCAACAGGTTTTCAAATGCTTGCCCAAGATTAAATGTACCTTGAGGCCAGTTGCAACTAGATGTCACATTTTTACCATAACAAAATTCTGCTTCATAGGAAGAGAGGAAAGTTGGGAGGGAAACTTGGGAGGAAGAATGTGAAGAGGAGGCATAGAAAGGATGGTGAATTCCATGGTTGTCATCATCATCGTCTTCATCTTCATACTTGAAGCTGTGCTGAAGATGGACTTGAGAGGAGCCCCAGTCCTTCCAAGTTGGAACAAGGGAAGATATCTCCTCTTCTATCATTTCAGCAATCTCCAATGGTTCCCAGTCATTGATTTCCAATTCTTTCACCATCTCCATTGCAACATCGATTGCAGTGTCATTCATTGTGTCAAAGGGAAAATAGATGTTCCGAGCATGACCTGTAAGAAAGGATCATTAATTAAGAATATGGAAGGCATATATATGGGATGACATGAGCTTGCAGGCTGTTCCCGGAATTTGACAATTTTCAGTTAGTCTGATGAAAATTTTCAAAGAAAGATGTTTCGAATATTTAAACCAATTAAAATTAAATGCTTCACTGTGTACAATAGTACAGAGACATAATTACAAGAGGGAATTTCTCCACTAATTTAGACTTTTGCCCCAAAGCACTCAAAGGATGATTCACAGAAGTCAAAGATCTGAAATCTTAGAGAATCTCATTTAGTGAACATGATGAAGAGTTATGGTAATAATATGTATGACTGTGAGTTCTGACCACAGATTTCTGTTAGCAGATTAAAACCAAAAGGAAGTGCAGAGCACAAGAAGTTTGAGGCAATACCATCCTTGTCTGTAATCTGCACTTTGAGAAATATTGTGTCATCTTCAGGATCCATTGTGCCAGTTATTGACATGTCAGTAGTCCTAGCTGAATCCGCCTCCAGAGAAGGTACCAGCTCTGCAGCTGGACCATTAGGAGTTAGGTTTTGGCAGCTCAAGACTCTTGGGACGGGCTGTAGCTTCCCTTCATCAGAGGCCAAAAATGGGTCAAGCAAGAGTTCATGAGCAGGCAACCTCTTGGAAACATTCTCCAAGCACTTCCCAACAAACCGCCGTGCTTCCTCATCCTTAATCCTGTAGAATGCCTCTGGCAGCTTCCCCTGAAGAGCAAGTAATATAGAACATAAACATCATAGATTAATTCATAGCATAAAACTAATGAACCTAAACATTAGAACTCACCGAAGTCACTTTCTTGTAGATTTGAGCTGGATTGGAGCACTCACTATAGGGATACTCAGAAGTAAGCATCTCTAGTACACACATGCCAAAGGAATATATATCTACTAGCTCATTGTATTCCTCTTCATATAATTCCGGTGCCATAAATTCCGGTGTACCTAGTGTTTTATGCATGTTTGACAAAATTAACAGACAAGAGACACCGGAATTTGACAAAATTCGAGAAAAAGATGGAAACTGAGACATTACCTATAACACTATGGGCGTGTTGGGAACTGCGCAGAATGGCTGCTAATCCGAGATCACCAATCTTGACTTGTCCAAGGTGGCCATTGACAAAGATGTTATCACACTTGAGATCTCTATGAATCACTGGAGGATCATGGCCATGTAAATAAGCTAGACCATGTAGAATTTGACGAGCCCAGTTCTTGACTGCCCGCATATCCACACACGGATACCTCTGCCTGTACCTGTATACATACAACATATTAAAATGACACTACAATAACAGTATAACAATTCAATTGACAGTATAAAAGTCTTTTGATATTACTCTCTCAGGGTGCCAGAAGTGAACATTTCCGTGATGAAGTTGAAAGTTCTACGCTCAACGTCGATCCAAGATGCGTAGAATTTGATGATGGAGTCATGGCTGAGGTTCTTAAGGAGGTGAACCTCAGAGTAAAGCCTCTGCAATTCTTCTGGTGAACGGAATACATCATTAAGCTTCACTTGGTTCCATGCCACCTCCATTCCAAGCACCTCATCAAATGCTCTATACACTGTCTTCATGGCACCTTTGCCAAGAACCTCTCTAAACTGCAGAGAAATTTTCAGTTACCGTCAGAGATTATTCAATCATAACTTAAACAATACATATATTCATTCCTTCATTTTTATGTATAAATCTCTGCTCCATTATTAATTTAGTTACCATGACCAGGTGACTAATGAATCCTATTCAATTGAAATATTAACATGGAAAACTGTTGATCAGATTTTTTTTAAGGCAAATTGGAAGAAACTACACATTCAGGCTTCAGCGTGTTATCTGGATTAAAATAGTAGTGTGGGTGGAAGATCAATTATTATATATATATTTAATCATGTTAGATAAAATATGTACTCTCACAAGGGCCGTTGACCAAAGGAATAATGGATCGACTAGTTCAATTTTTATTGCAAATAATCTTTAAACTAATCTTAGATTATGAAGTATGAACTAATCTTCAATTTAATCCCATTCAGACATGCTTTCCTATATGTCTAATGCATGCAGCAGCAGCAGCAGCAGCAGCATCAACAAAATTACATTGACTAGTTTCTTACATTAATCTAAACATTAATTAGCACTCAAGAAATTAATTTACAAGGTCTCTAACAATGATTCCGATATATATCACATCAAAAATTAATCAAAACCCCACATCTCAAAAAGATCAACTGTAGCCAAGAATTGGTACCCTCATATATGACATGCAATTGTATATTATTCATTGAAAAGATGTAAAATTCTATTCCCACTCAAAAAAAAAAAGCAGAATCAAGCTAGCAAAATCAGAATCCATATTGAATAATTCATTGATGTATCAGAAACCAAAAAGCAAAGCTCATAAGTAAAACTTACACGTCCATAGCGAGCAGATGGATCAGTTTCAACGTATCCAACCTGAGATTTAACTCCATCAACGCAACCTCCCAGACGTGTTTTGAACATGCCTGAGAATTCAGGCGCCTTTCGACGCTCCAGTTTCTGCCTTAACTTATTTGCAAAACGATCTTCAAAATACTACTTAAAATATGCTCTTATTCTACTACTAAAAAGCGGAAAATTCAAGAAGGAAATATATGGGGTTTGGGTGATGAACTAGTGCTAGAAAATCCGAGGCTTTCCTTCGTGGTTTTCATATGAAAAGACACCAAATAATAACCAGAAAAGCCTTGAGTAATCGACGCTAAGCATAATCCAAGCCATTTCCACAACTACACGTGAGAAGTCGTAGTAGTCCTTGGAAATCATCTAGTCTTTTTTTGAGAGAGAAAGATGGAGACAACGAGGCTTAAATCTATTTATAAACCCTTAACTTAATATCTCCTGTCGAAGGAGATTCTTGGACAGAAAAAGAAAATCAACCCAAATCGAAAAAAACTGTTTGAGAGGTGGGTAATGGTAGGGAAAAAGAGAATATTTTTGGGTCAGAAGCAGCCAGCCAATGGGAAGATTGAGAAAGAGAAAAAACAAAACAAAAGCTGTTTGATTGTTTTGGAATTGGGATTGGAAAGCAAATGAGAAATCTGGTTTGTGGAGGAAAATCCTTTTCTGGGTTTTCTAACAATCCAAAAGATGGTGATATATTGGGAGACGACTTTCGCAAGAAATTCTAAACTTGAAGAATCGATGGCCACGCTTTGACAGCACCATTTGTGGACGAGAAAGCAATTCTCAAATGTTTTTAAGATTTTTGGAACAGCAGAAAAGATTCAAGATTTTTTTTTCTTTTTCAGATTTTTGATGAGAATTCCAAAGCGAGAAAAAAAGGGTTGCCTTTCTTTCTGGGAATTTAGTATGGTGTGGAGGTTTGGTACTTTGGTTAAAGAAGAAGAAAAGAGTTGATGAGCTTTGTAATTTGTATGCGGTGCGGTCCCTCCAGAAAAAATAAACAGAAAGCTGACGCAATTTGACAGAGTCCAAAAGACAGATTTAGAGTTTAATTATAATATAATTAATTAATTAATTAATGAAATTATAAATAAATGTTAGTAAATGTCAAGTTCAGCTCAGGATTCATCTGGGATTTAAAAAGGAGAAAAAATGGAGTCAGGCAGGCTGAGTTGTTGTTCTGAGAAAAATTTAAGACTCAACATCAGAATTCATCAAAGCCAGCTCTTGATACATGTAACATATGCAGAGGAAAGGTTCTTCATGTTTGATTTTTTAATATCATTAATTATATATATATATATATTTTGGTACCCCGTACACCGCTACATGATTAGCTACAATACCGAGATGCTAATTTATGAGCCAAATAAACAAACAAATTACTAACAAATTACTAACAAACTCACATTCCGTGAGAGTTGAATCTAAGACCTCTTGGTCTAGGTAGGCTGGAACTAAGAGTCCAGCACTCTACCGCCAGGCCAAATGCCTGATGGCTATACAGTTTTATTCTACTAAAAACTATATTTTCATTTAATTTCTATTTAATAGTTTAATGTATTGTGATTAAAATTTATTATTTACCTAATGTGCAATCATTTAATTTGACTTACAATTAATTTTAATTATTATTATTGCTAGATAAATATAACCTTGCTGTGGGTTTAAATTTACTATTTTACTTTGTTAATATTTTTCTTTGTGTGGAATAATTTATTTTGTTCCTTTGATAGTAAAACCCTACAAATGGGTGGGTCGGGTTGGATTTGGGTTCGTTTATTTGGGTTAGGTCAGTTTCGGGTTACAGAAATTTAGGGTTACGGGTTCGGTTAATTTTCGGTTTGAGGTTGGGTTGGGTTCAGATCGCTCAAATGTCGGATCATTTGGATTCGGTTCAATTTTGGTTCAAGTCTTTTTTTGGTGTTGTGGTTCGGATAATTTCAGGTTTGAGCTTCGGATTTTCGAGTTCAGGTCTTTTCGAATTCGGGTCATTTAAATGTGATTAATTCCAATTCAGGTAATTTCGGGTTAATCTTTCGGCTTGATCGGGTTCGGGTAATTTTGAGTCCGGGTCGTTTCAGGTTCGAATCATTGAGGATTCATGTCATTTCAGTTTCAGATTGGGTGGATTTTTTGGTCAAATAAGGTTGGATCAAGTTTGGTTTCAGGCGGTCGGGTCGGATACCCGCGCTCGGGTCAAATTTTGCTAGCGATTCTTTAGGAAAAAATTAGTAGCATGCTTAAGATTTTAATTTTTTATTTAATTTAAACATATTGAGTCACGTGTAACGCACGTGAAAGTGAAGACTAGTAAAAAGAAGAGTAACATGCAATTATTTCCTTTGACTTATAAACTTAGAGGAGCCAATTGGGCGGGTTCAACAGGTTTCGGGGTCGGGTCATCTGGGTCCAGGTCAAATAAGTCAGATAATTTTCTTGGGTCATTCAGGTTTCGGCTCATCTGGATTCAGATCATTCGGGTCTCGAGTTTGCTGGGTCTAGGGTCAGGTGGGTTCGGGTTTTGGGCTAAAGTCACTCGGGTTCTGGGTCATTCGGCTTTTGGGTTTTTCGGGTCCAGGACTCGGATTAATTAGAATATCCTTGAATTTTTCAATGTTTAATTTTTAAATTTATTTAATATCTTTTTTTGGCGTTAAGATTTATTTAATATCTTTACTATTCAATTTATTTTACAATCCACTATTGGTGAAGTTTAGCAAACTGCATATACAAGATTTAAAGAGTTGACATGTGTCCCTTTATATATTAATCTCGAATATTAAATACATAATTAATTATGAAGTGGGGTATGTGTTCAAATAAACATTGGTTATATGATATCTAAATTTATGTTCTTTCCTAATAGAAAAAATTGTCAAGAAATTACTAATTAATTATTATTATTTTTCATTATGTAAAAAAAATAAATTACTAATTGTAAATTTATCATAAATTATTCATATAACAGATTTAGTATTTATTCATATAATAATTGTTCATAAAGTTTAGCAAATTTAATCAAAATTATAACATTAATATAAATTTTATTGAATAAATGATAATTTAGAATGGTTAAAATTATAACAATGTGGATTTTATTGAATAAAACATAATTTTAGTTTATAATATTCTTGGATCATCCGGGTTAACTTCTCAGGTCATTCAGGTTACAAGTTTGTCGGGCCTGGATATGACGGGTTTGAGTTGCTTGGATCAGATTTTGACAGCTCTTTTTTTTAATTAATTTCAATTTATTATTTTAATTTTTTTAATTTAAACACGACGGGTCATATGCAACGCACGTGGAAGTGAAGACTAGTTTACTAAAAAAGGGCAGGAGATCGAGATCGAGATGAATAATTCATAATAATGTGTATGATAAAAGTAATATATAGACTATTCTTTAATTCTTTTTATGTTGCCATCTAATAGAAAGTTCAACACTTTTCTAATGCCTCTTTTTGTTTAGTTTTTGGGTATATTTTCTTTCTTTAAAATGGTAATGATAACTCAATGTTTTTAATGTTTAAAGTTAAAGAGAACCCTCCTCATAGGGCTCAATTATTGAAGAGTTTTCCACCAAGAAATTTAGTTGTAGTTTTTGTTAGGTGAGGGGTCATACTAAATTGGAATTAGGGACATAAGCTATGCCACAGAGATGTTAGTATATTTAAGTGCAAAATCATTATACCTATGATGTCTTGTAACACAACCAATCAATTATGCAAAAAGCAAACAAGAAACGGTCTCGTTTTTCATTGAGGGTTCCTCATCGATGTTAAAATGTGTTAATTATCAAGAATAAGAAAAGTACTATAAAGAGATAGTGAAAAAGATAAAAGATTATGAGCTCTAATTATAGTGATATATATACTTGAAAGTTGTAGGTAAAAACCCTAAAAGGTGATGACTTGACATAGTTTTGTGGTGGACTTCATGTCATGAGCCATGCCTTGAAGAATTTCGTGCTATTTTGAATATAAATGACTCATAAGACTGAATCAATTGCATTTTCATCTCCCTTGATCATATACAATTATACATACAGTTATTATTATTGAGTCAAATACCATTAAGGATGTCATAGTTACAATTTCTACTTAATAATTATATATAATCTCAAAAAGAAATTAAAGAGTGTTAGCCATTGATTACGAAGTTGAAAACTAGATTTTAATTAGCTGTTGATGATGAGCACAGGGACACTATTGCTAATCTTTGAGACGTTGACCAACAAAGTGGTCCAGAGAGGCAAAGAATAAAGTATATAGTACTCATAGAAGTATAATATCCAAAAAAAATGCAAACATTTTCCATCTTAATCGGTAGCTGATAAGCCATCGATTATTTCACCTGATTGTGATAAACTCTTAGTTTCAGTGGTTAGGATTTGATTCCTAATAAAGTAACATCCTAAATTACCACAAAAATTAGTGGCTGATAAGCTAGAAAATTTAAAATGGAAATGGTAGATTTCCCAACGGCTTCTTATTAAATTGAAAAGCCTTTCTAGTTTTTAAAATTATACATGTTCTTTATTTCAAAATGCTCCAAGCTCAATAATCCTAAAATAATATACTACTTGTAATAATTACTTTAAAAAATACACTACTTGTAATCTCTGGAAACATAAATTACTATTGAAATTAAAAAAATAATAATAACTACCAACATTAACGTCTTGTCACTTGTATACAATCTTGATGAGTAGTAGAATTAAAAAGGTAAACCATGCAAGTAATCTTAACCTCAACTTTATGTTTAATTCTTTTTCAATTATTGAAAACAAAATCAAATCAAATCAAATAAAGACACGGCCAAATGGCAAAGTAGGGTACAATTGAAAGAGAAAGATAAAGCGTGCAATTTTTGTGATTGGTGATTCGCACACACCATAGCCCCATGCTTCGAGTTTGTGAGTGATATATGATATGAGTTGACAAAATAATTTCCTTTTCAAAAATTTGATATATTGATATTAATAATTCTATATATAATAATCCCTTTTCGAATTGAAAGAGTCCCACCACCTATTTTTATTCTTATCAAATTGTAATGCAATTTTGTCACATTACATATCCTCACATTTGGAGTTGACTCTTACGTGCCCATTGCCCATTAGGTATCGTATCATATAGTACATAATCTTTGTACGCCTCTTAAGTCTTAATTGTGCCAAATTGTTTTTTTCCTTTCTTTTATTTCTTGGGGTTGTGTATCTGCCATATGGTATCAAAAATGATAAATTCAGACGTTTAAACTTTAAAGAAGAATATTTTTGAGTTTAAAATCTTCCTCACATGATATTATATGAATATTTTTTTCACTATAGGTGTATGTCATACTTAAACTCGAATTTATTTATTTATTTATATTTATTATAAAACTTTTTGGTCTCTTCTTATAATTTATATATATATGCATAAAGAAGAAACAGGGAAGGAAGAAGAATACCACAATGCATAATCTTTGCTTTTCCCCTTTCATGTTTACCTAAAATTCGAGTACTATAGTTCTTCCAACAAGTTTTTTTTTTTTTTTTGGCCAAGTTCTTCCAACAAGTTTAGCTAATCCAATTTTGATAAGGTGAGAATACAACATGGACATTCTACAAAAGGATTAGATAATTCAACCTAATAAGGGCAAGAACAACAAAGTTTTATTCTTCAGAAGTTTATTCCGTCAAACCGTTTTACGCATAATGAATTAGAGATTTAAAATTAAAAAGAAAAAGAGAGTAATAGTATATACTATATTTATGTTATAGGGGAAAATTTTAGTGTTTTTCTTAGTCATAAGTTACTAGTTATTTGTAATTCCTCTGCTTAAACATGATGTAAATGGGTTGTTGCCCGGAGAGTTTAGTTGGCGTTTGTCGGCATTTTTTGTTTTGTACCAAAAAAAATTAACTAGTTATTTGAAATTTCTAAAATGATATTTGCTTAATAGTTGAAATTGATGAATTATTTGATTATTTCTCTATTTGGTTCAGCATTAAATCTGTGTATGTGGAAGGTGATAGTGAATGTATATAGATTGTTAAGAAGTGGTAGTAATTGACAGAAACTGATGGATGAATGAAATGAACCGATTAAATTTTTGGTTTTAACAAAGGATAGACAACTCCCTATTGATTTGTTTACCTTCTTTTTTTTTTCTTTTTTTTTTGGGGGCATTTCCATTCTCAACTTAGGTCGGAAACAGTGCTGAGATTGACATTTGTGTTCTAGTTTCATTGTTTCTGGACTAAGAAAAATAAACAACTTATAAGCCAACTAGCAACTTGATTTTTAAAAATGCCCATAATAAATTGCAAAAGGCAATAAGCCCGGCAGGCGGCAACTCGGCTGAGTTTGGATTGGCCATAGTCTTCATCTGCTTTGACGGAAAATGCAAAATAATTGAAAGGCAATGATCACCACCAAAACCAGAAAAAAGTAAAAACCCCATTACAGCTGGAAAAGGCAACACTATTTTGCAGTATAAGTTACATCAGCAAATCTCAAAGTGATGAGCAACAAACAATATTTGTGTCTATACTTTTTGCCAACCACCATCACCACCACCATCAGTGGGCAGAGATATCTCCAAAACCTGGTAGAAACCAAAAATACCATAATTTGACAAATCCTATACATGAGTAAACTCCCTATAACGTACAGCTACCGAGATTTTTTAAGGGAAAATTAAATTAGTAGAATGTACAAAATGCCTTTGAACCACACACACAAAAGTATTCAACTCCCATAGATTTGAAGCTCTGGAACGGCTATTGACGAGCCATATTCACACAAGCTGAGGCTCAGGCTGGATTGTTAGCATTAAAACTGTTCTATTCTTCCAAACTTTTCAACCATATAGTGTAGTAAATAACATCATGGCTTTCCACGGCTGTCAGATGGATAAAGGTGGAAAGTCTTCATCATTTTTTAAATGGTATGATTGTGCAGCTATCCTGCATGTTAGAAGACAAGACTTTAAGAGAGAATCCAGTACATGTTTATTCTGCTATGCATAAGTTCAGATGAAATGCGAAATTCTCGAACCTGTCTTTATCCAATCCAACAGCTGATATTGGTAGTTGCATCCCTGATTGTGGTTGACTTGAACTCAAGTTTTGACTATGAGGGGAACCTGGATTATGTTGCGAACTACTTTCTGGAGAGGGTGCCCCCAACGGTAGGGGCCCAATTGACCCAAATTCTACAACCCTCTCTGGCGGATGCACAGAGCCGTTGGCAGTTGGGTATAACATTTTTTCAGACCCAGAGTGCCGTAGATCTGAAGACCCCGATTTTCCACCACCTTGATGTAATGATTGCGCTTGTGCCAGCTCACGGCTGCTTCTCTCTGGTGAATTTGTCTCTGGGGGTGTTATGGCACGGCCATTGCCGCGAGGAGACCTTGCTGGTGCTGGGTTCCTTCCCCTTCCTGTCAAGGGCCTATCCCTATAATGGTTCTGCGAAAAAAAATTAAGCATAAAACCAGATTGAGTTGAGAAGGTCCAACCAGAAAGTTTAACAAAAAAGAGGAAAGGGTGGGCGGCAGCAAAATGACACCATGATGCAAATTAGCCCCTCGAGACTAAATTTCATATTCTCAGCATAAGTTTTAGAAGCCCAATTTAAAGGCTTAGAATGAGTATACCGTGCTGTGATTGGGAAAGTATGTCCCAGTTCCTCGAGGCTTTGGCATTTCTTCCATTCCAAAGCCTGCACCATGTATAACTGGTGGGTTCATGGGATAGTACACTTGTCGTGGGACAGCACCGTTTGCATTTATTGGGGAAACTGCATTTCGCCTAAACTGCACCGACTGTCGTACTAAATCCCATGAATTCTTGCTCTGGAACTGTGAAACCACAGGTGAAGAAATTGGAGGAACAGTTGCACTGTACGCATAGTCATAGCACCACTGGCCATAATGCAAACCAAGTAAGTGAGTATCATAATCCCCAGAGAGATCAGATAATGAGCTCAAAACTTCCTGACTCCCCACAGCAGTACTGGAAGCTAAATAACCAGAATATCCAGGATAAAGATCCTCTGAAGACCAAGCTGAATTGGCAACCAATGGGTGGTGCTTTGATCGAACAGGAGACTGAACCCCTTGACTAACAACCAACAGATTCTCACGGTGATCCCCATGTGCATGAGTAACCATCTCTTCAGCAGTCGCTGGAAGAATACCAGAAATTACTTTCTTTTCAGGAAAGTCAGAGTTCTCTGGTTGTTTACATTCCGCATTTCCACTTCTTATCTCTCCATTTTCTAGAGATGATTTATGAAAATAAAGATGAGGTGCATGCCGTATATTTTCTGATGGAGGGATGTTCTCCACTGCATTTGGCAAGTAAGATTTGTGTTCATCATTTGAAATTAGAAGACCTTGAATTCTGGAGGTTGCCAGGTCTGTAGCATCCCCAGAGAGACGGATTTCTGAAACAACCATTCCATTTGCAGAAACTTGCGGTTCATTATGGGTTCTAGGAAAATCTGTTGACCTCCCAGAAACATAACCATTATTGAACTTGTGCAATAATACCTCATTATCTGATCTATGATTCACAGTCATGGTACTTGAATTTGATGATTCTGATTCATAAAAGGTTTGATCCTCTTGACATGACTCTGTACCTGAAACTGATGATGTTGCAGCATATCCACTGAATCTAGACAACGATGGGGCAGGATCTTGAACATCGGGCCTCTGACCACTTCCATGCCTATCCAGAGTGTTTGAGAAAAACTTACGTAGTTCATCAGCTATGCTATCTTCTGCCTGGGAAAGGATGCGGCCTAGCTTTCGAGCCCCATAAGTGAAAGCACTTCTTATACGATAAAAGTTCCCTATGAAGGAAAAGGTGTATCATAAATGACCATTTATCCCTCTTGATCAGTTCAAGAATCACTAAACAAGAATTTAAAGAAGATAGCCTGTGTATCCTTTTGTCAGAATATAAGAAATATTTCTTCTGATTATTTATGTTCAAATGAATAGAATAATTGAATTTTGCTTATGGAAAAGTGATACTACCTTTGCTTACACTGCGACCAAGATTATTGTTTTCTCTCAAAGGATCTACTATGTTTAGATGTTTTTGAGGGAATGTGCGTGAATTGGTCTCAAATCCCCTTGATGGAACTGAGAACATTTCGACACATTCCTTGAGAAATTCATTGCTTAACAGTAAATCTCCCCCACCATTATCAGGTGTTTCAACTGCAAAACAAAGGATCAATGACATAAGCATCTTAATCATGTATAGGGTAGAACAATATGATTTGACAAGAAAACAGAATAATGTTACTCACCCACAATTTCTGGCAGGGAGGATACATGAATTGGGCCACTCAAACTAATGCAGTAATTGTCCCAATCAAATTTGCTAAAGTAATCCAAAAATTTATATAAAACCTGTAACATATTCAGTCAGTTAAATTTAAGTAATCAATTAATATGTTGCCAAAATTCTTACAGCACTCACCGCTAAAGGACCATCTAGTGATGAGTGGAATAGATGGAAAATGTACAGCACCAAAGTCTCCAATGCATACGTAGAAATCAAGCCATGATGTGCCCCGAGAATACGACTCTCGTAATAGCACCAAGCCTTAATTAATATGATACTTCGTTTAAATAGATGATCTTTTCCAATAAGTCGATCTACCTGTCATATTATCAGGGACGTCAATTTAAAATAGTTAAAAAAAAAAGAAACAAATTATGATCTCTCAGGATATGTACATATATATGGATGGACTTAAAGAAATATTAAGTCCATATCTCAATTTTAACGTACATGGAAGGACATATATCTGGAAGAGGAAGATTTGACTGTCATCTATTTCATGAGAGAGAGAGAGAGGCATTACACCAATAATGACTACAGTAATAGAAAAAAAAATCTTCTAATTCATGATACTAGATATAATACGAATGATTCCAATAATTATCTGGCGCCTCTCCTTGACATGAAAAGACTTCAAAGTCTCGAAGAATAATCATCCCTCAACTTTTTAAACAGTGGAGTCTGATTCAACAAAGCCTCCAACATATACTAATGAGTGAGAATTTCAGATCAATTTTTTTATTTTTTATTTTTAATTATTTGCACATCAACTCACTTGTAACAAAATTATTTTCATTCACACCCAAAATCTTAATATCCACCATACCTGCTCAAGAAAGCACAAGGTACATAGCCCCCCTAACTGATTGAAAGAGATATCTACCACGATGTTCTGTACTAGACACTTTACAAGCTTAACCTGCAAATATGAGATACCGAGATTAAAAATGACAAGTACGGCATCAAATGATTTCTGACATATAGATTGCTACCAAAAAATAATATCAATGATTTATGCAGGACGGATCTGTTATAGTGCAGAAGCATATGGATATGCAATCATCTTCCATTATGCAAACCAACAAAATCTGGAATGGAAAAAGATATTATGCAGTAAAATACATGGAGAGTTAAAGAATAAAAAAATCATTAAGATCAAGGATGAAATTAGAGCATGGATGAAATGTCTCTTTAATGAGATTAAATTTCTACTCTCTAACATCGCCAAGGTATAATTTGTTCAAACTCTTCATGAAGCAAAATTTTCACTGGTACCCTCTCTACACAGGGCTTACAAAGGTGATCATCGTACTCTGGATTCTCACTATGTTTAGCTACTCTTCTTGCCTGATGAGCTCTATTGGGTTACAATGAGCAGGCTGAGCAGCTGAGTGACTATCTCCAGAAAGCCCTTTCTTCTTTTTTAAAATTTTAAAATAATATACACTTTCCTTGACTCTGTAATAAAATTAAGCATAGGCATCTCTCAATCATACATGTGAGAACTGAAGAAGAAATGCCCAAGTTGTTGCAGACAATGCAGAAATGAGAAGAGAATAATATACTGTCAATGCAATTAAAAGTTCTGATAGCATGTGCCATAATAATGAAATAAAAGCAAACCACACTAAGGGGTGTCTACAATTACCTAATTTGTTTACCAAGTAAACGCAAGTAAAAGGTCAAATTAAGAAAAGAAATGGGAAAACCTTATCAACTCTCAAAAATATGCTTACTTAGAATATTCAAGAAGAGCATTTTGTGCAGATAAAATTGTGATATACAATAGTCCATAAATTGGAATAAGATCTACTTGATAAGCTGTGATGGAGGATACTACTCTGGGGGAAAACATGTACTTCGATGAAAAAACCACTATGTGCCCGTTTGGCCTAACTTAAAGCTATTCTGAAAAAGTGCTTCTGGAAAAAGCTTCAATTTAGAGCTTCTGACTTTTAGTTCAAAAAGAACTAAAAAACACTTCTAAAAAGCAATTCTGAATTTTCCGTTTGGCCCAGCTTAAGCTTTTTTCAGTAGATAAGCTGTTAAATAAGCTGGGCCAAACGGACCCTATATCTGATATTAGAAATGAATGCTTGTGACAAATACACAAACCTTATAAGGGTTCTTTTGTTGATATTTGAAAATTTTTGGATATGAACCCTGACCACGGGAATCTTGAGAAAAAAAAAATTTACAATTTGGAGACATGTAACTATAATCTATGATAAAAAAAAATGAGGCACAAAGCACCAAGGCAACAGATTCACAAGTAGGAAAGAATATTATTGATTAAATCAAACATTATTATGCCTTAGCAATGTGCTTGCTTATATGATTAGAAAAATTCCGTACCATATTCTCTTGCTTAACGAACCTCTCTAAGGAAGCCAAAGACTAGCATTTCACTAGCAAGCCAAACTTACAAGTCAAGCAAAATACTTTGGATTTCTGTTGCCTCAATAATCTGCACACCCAAGTATTTATAGTACTTTGAAAGCCTAGGATCAATTACTTGGCAACAACTCTCTTTCTACTCTAGTGGTGCTAGGAATCAAGTACCTTCACTTGAACTTTACAACAAACCTTACCCTCTGTATCCATCTATTAAGTAACCTTTATGACAACTCAAGCAAACAGGGTGGCAATGAGTTAATGCTATAACAACAGTATATAAGTTCAGTTTTTCCTTAGTCTATATTGACCTGCTCTTCATACATTTAATATTTTAGACCTCGTCTAAAACACCTTTTTTAAACAAGGTTCAAAATTTACATACAAAAAACCAAGAGGGGATTACATGGCTGTCTGTTAACTAGGCATCAAAGCTCCACTTTATTTATGCATAACTTCAAAAGTTCAGAAAGATATTATTAAGGAAAAAGACATAATAATTCTCCTATGTGTCCTATACAAACAGTTTCCAGTTACATAAGTCAAACATCCAGTCCTCAGTCATGGATAAGTTTAACTTATAAGCATATTGTCTACCTCACAGGTTCAATTCTCCTCTGGAAGTGTTCTATACAAACAGTTACCAACTTACATCTATCAAAACACCCAGCCCTCCCTCATTCATAAGTAGTTTTAACTTTTAAGCATATATATAGTCTTATCTCAAAGGTTCAATTTGACCCATTCCAACTAATCATTAAAGCCAGCATCAAGTGTACTGCAAATAGTTACCTTCAACAATCAGCAAATACTGCATTTTGAAAACACTATTGTGCCATCATCCTCCCAATTCTACCTATATAACTATATTTGCATTTGAAAATAAACTTAAGATCTCCAGGACTCCAACCAAAACATAAAAGCAGAGATGACCCGACAATTTATGCGCAAAGCGGCTAAGCCTAAAGTGGAAAATACTATTCTGGTCTTTCAACTGTAGAAAATCTTCCATAAGGAGCGTATATGTCCATCTGACCATGGAAAACATTATTCATTGTCTTCATTCATCAATACGACAAAGACAAACGTGTGAATGCATCCAACTACGTTACAGTTTGTCCATGTAATAATGACACTAAAATTCCAAATGCAGATAGGTCAAGGTGGGAAAATTCCAAATGCAGATACATGTATATGTCAATGAAAAAAACAGGGATGCACTAAACCTAATATAAATGAGCTTGTCTCTTAGGCATGCAGCAAATCAAATCATTTGACTAAGCAATAATCCGAAGAAACATATTAGTTGAAGAAAAAACCTCTGCCCGTATTAATTGGACATCCTTCACAACAAATTCTGCAGCTCTGTTATGATCTTCTCTTTCTAGGACAGAACATACATCATTGGCCAGAGCCTCCTCAACGTTTATGCCACCAAAGGCTGTCAAATCAATATCTCCATCAGGAAGATAGGTCTTCAAGGGCACTGACCCAAATGGAAATACCTGTAATAAATAAATGTAAGATAAACATTTAAATCAAATGTTCTTAGACTCATGATCATGCCAATAAAGGACTATGAGAACAAGGAAACAGAAAAAGAGCAAAAACTTTAAATATTTAAATATAGGTCACTATTGATATTGTTGAAACAAAATGTACATATACTCTGTCATAAAATACTAGAATCCTTTCAGCTGCAAACATTAAAATATTAAATGATATTTGATTTCTACAAGCCTAGGTCACTGCACTTAAGGGCTTCACAGACGTGAAACTCCAATGTTAACCTTGTTCAAGTTAAATTGGCTAATTTTGACCATAATAGCGTCAGACACATCAAATATTCAAAATCCCCCCATCAAAAGCGCTATCATACCATCCAGCTCCCAATAGATGAACAGTCGGCTAAATATAAAAATGGTAAAAGTGGGCAATTAACATTATAGAAGCTCATCAGTGTAGTGAAATTTGTTATGACGGAACTGATAAAGAATTTACCAATGATACATAATCAGCTAATGGAGCTTTTATATATACATAAACAACATTAATCACCATAAAAAGAGGTTCTTTAGGCATTCCGAACAACAATAAACCACTTGCATTCTTCATTTTCGTTTAACAAATAAATACTAACCCTATCTTTTTCTCTTAATTAGGCTTCCAAATTACAAAGCATTCAGTTTAAGCTCTAGTCCGTTCTGAAAAATCTTGTCATTTCCAAGTAGCTCACTATTCCACAATGTTAACATTCTACCCCGTAAAATTAAAAATTATAGCATAATAAGATTGATAATTAAAAGCTTAAGTTATATATTCGAGATTCTGACCTCACAACCAAGGTAATTCCTAATTAGTCTCTGAACGTAATCAATAACCGCTTTCCTTCTCTCTTCAGAAACAACAGTCGGCTGAACCTGGGCTATGATCCCCTGCGTCGCTTCCTCGGCTTTTTGCCAATACTCGGCAGCAATCCCGGCTTGATTAGACGATGAAGAAGATGACGATGACGCCCTCTCTTCCGACGAGACGCCGTTCGGTTCAGGCGACCAATCCCGGAGATCGCCCATCAAAAACATATAGAATAACCTATCTCTCTCTCTCTCTCACACCTCCAAACGGAAACCACTTACCTCCGACACGCCGCAATGGAAAGTCCGATCATCCACGCACTACAAGTCGTCGGCGCCGCCTCAATCCAACGGCCCTTTCTTGATCTAAGCAATATTTTGATTAGTAACTTTATATTTTGTCGATTATGTAGGATATTTTGGTTTTGCACGATCAGGGTTTCGAAAAGGGGTGGAACAAGGAATAAAACGGCAAGGGAAATTACGACAAAACGACGGTAAAAACTGTAGATTCTTTTAATTCAATGGAAAATTTTGGAGGTGGTAAAAAGGGAGAATCCAAAAGAGAGCGACCACGCCACGAGTTATTAAAACCTTCTTGTTTAGGGATTTTTGTCGATTGATTATTGATTCTTTTCCTTTTTCCTTTTTTTTTTAAAAAAAATTTCCGTCTCTTTTTTTAATCTTCTGTTTAGTAACCTTTGTTCTTCTTTCTGTTATTTTTCTACATTATCTTTTATTTTTTCTCTTTTTTTCTAATATCTTTTGTCCATTTTACCGTTTTCTTTTTTAAGTTTTAACTGCGGCAGCAGAAGTATTTGCTTAGGGCAACATGCCTCTATGTTCCTAACAAAGGGAAAATAAAAAACGGAAATTTTGAAAATTGAAACAGAAATTATCATTATAGAACCTAACCTCACCTCACCTCTCTCTTTATTATGCTTTTTTTTAATGCTAATAATAATAATAATTATAAGAATATCTCTGTCAAAAAATCAATATTATAAGATGTCTTAACATCTTAAGTTACCGTCCCTAAGAAGACATCCTCATTGGCGTAACGATGACAAGTATTGAGGTCAAATCCTATAAATAATTCTTTTCAAAAACTTAGGGTATGTTTGTCGATAGAAAACATCGTCTGTTTTTATTTTTTTAAAAGTATCAAAGAAATCAATTAAACACACAACATATGTCAATGAAAATGAGTATACTTTTGAAAAATGAAAATGATAATTGAGTGGAAACGGAAAACATTTTTATTTTATTTTGATATTTTCACTGCATTATCATTTTCATCTTCAATTTCATTTTATAAAACTATACTTATTTTCATTGCCAGATGTTGTGTGGCTACTCGGTTTTTTTGATATTTTTAGAAAATAAAAATAGAAAATATTTTCTCTTACCAAACATAGCTTTACATTCTAATGGGATTAATATGTTTTAAGGAAAATTTAGTAAGGTCAATGTGTGAAATTAAATTTTTTAATGGAGTCAATCTTTGTATATTTCTGTTTACATGAATCATTTTTTTTTGCTACATTACATGAATCATTTTATGATTTATACACATGTAAATATAGAAATCTAAAATTTTAGTTCATTTGACCCCACAATCTTATATGTGGCTATGCCAGAGTTTAAACTTTTTATAAAAGGTCTCGAGTTTTGAATTTTAGAATGGGCGAAATAGAATTATGGGATAAGATTCATAAGAGAGTAATACTTCATGTTATATAGTCTATTTAATATCATGTTCATAAAAAAAACATCTCAAGCTACTATGCCTCGTGGCATTCTTTGCCAACAGTGAAAGGAGATCTAAACGAGGATTAATTAGAATCGTTGTTCCATGCAAACATGCCAAACAATGTTGAGTAATATATAGATTAGATAAGAAACACTTTGTTGCAAAAAATCAAATTTAAATCATTAATGCTTGGTATATAGAATATTATATATATCTAATCTAAAGATTTAGGGCCCTTTTGCTTGGGTGGGGAGGTGCGACCAGTGAGATTTTAGTCTCGTAAAATTATTCTTACCGCATTTGATAGTCTTAGATGCAAAATGGCTTCTCAGCCGTTTGTCCCATGTGGACACACAAAATTACAAAAAAGCTAACTTTTCATCACTGGTGGGTAAAGCATTAGTGGTTTTAAGTAGCTTAAGCCCCCACGGACTGATAAACTAACACCCAACCAAAGGAAGCTAAACATATAATGTTAACCTCTTCTGATTGTTTTCAACTATTCATGGTGGTGTGGTTGACATATGGGTTGTTTTTAAGTGGCTAATGGTTTTCTTTTTCTATTTATCATTATTATCTCTTGGGTTGTGGGCTCCTTCTTCTCTTGCTTGGGCTGAAATTTGGGCTATAGAAATTTGGTTGTGGGTTCCCTATATTATTTTGGTTAAGATCTCATGCTTTTTTTCCCTTTAATTAATTTGTTTGCTTGTGGCTATGACTATTGATTGCCGATTTCTTCCTTCTCTTTCACCCTTGAAAATCCCACGATATATATTCCTACACTCTTTCTTTAACAACATTTGTATATATTGGTGATTTGTTTCTCTTATATATTTGACATTTCAAAATTTCTCTATTCATGTTTGATGTATAAGAAATAGGGGAGAGCATCGGTTGGTTTCCCATTTTTTTGTCGGTTTTGGTCGGTTTGGAATTGTGAGATATGTGAAACCGAAGGCCGACTGAGAGATCAATGAAATTGATGACACCAACTGCCATCGGTTATGGTCGGTGTACAAATTACTTAGAAAACTTACTTACATATCCATTATCTTATTCGAATTTGCTGATTCAGACACCATTTTTGCAAGTATTGTAACATTTTTCCGAAAGATTACACTGTTGAAATCCCTCAAGACCTTGGTTAAGAATTCATAGCTGGAAACTTTCCTCTGTTGACGCCACTTATCACCATCCATTGTGAAAATCCCATCACCTAGTAAATCACTTAACAAGCTGTAAATTAAACAAAATTTAAGGCAACAAAAAAGAATGAGGAGTAAAGGGCAGTGAACTAATCTTGAAGAGTGAAATAAACTTGTTAACCCAAACAATTTATGGTTAGTAAAACATAAAGTGATAAAAGGAATAAAATTGAAAACTAAAACAGAGAAAACTACTAAGTCGAAAATACCGTTGCTAAACCCAGAAAAAAAATCGAAATCACTAAACCAAGAAACTTTTGAAGTTCGAACTTGAACCTATTGAAACAAAACAAATGAAATTAACAACACATTCATTAAAGTAAATGAAAGATAAACACTAAATATGAATCAAAATGGAGTAGGAGTTACAAACCTTTGCTCTGTTTAGGGTTTAATCAAGAAGATGCTGAAAATGGGAATTAGAGTTCAAAAACTGAAAGATAAAGAGAGAGAGATTTTGAAGACTAAGTGAAGTGAGGAAGAAGGATTTCGGTTGAAATTTTGTATCGAACAAGGGTTTGAAACTGAAGTTTGAGACTAAGGATTGAGGGAAAAAGAGAGTGTCAGTCGATAGGAAGAAAGAAAGAAGAAATTCAGGGGTATTTTTTTTTAATTCTGTTTAATTTTAGTTTAAGGTTAGTTTAAGGTTTTTACTTTTAATTTTAACTAATTTTATTATATATTTCAAAAATATATAAATATAAAGATTTATAAATTATTAACATTTTAGATTTATTAATATTAATATATAGTATTAATATATATAATATAAAAATATAAAAAATCTGTTATATAGATAGGATTTGGTCGATTTTTAACCAAAATTACCTAAGTCGATAATTGACCGAATGAAGTAAAATACCAACGGTTATAACCGAGATAACCGATTGGACCAAGCAACCGACTCGACTTGGCCCATTTTCATCCGTTTCGGTCGGTTATCTAGGTTATAACCGAGATATGCTCACCCCTAATAAGAAAGGATCTTATTGTTAGAATGTCACTGAAATTGAAAACATTATATATGCATTATTATTGTTTTAAAATGGTTTTGGTCGAATGGTTCTCGAGAATCTAAGGAGAATATTTTTGTTGGGATGGATCACATAGTATTTCAGTGTTTTTTCTCCAAAGAGAAGTCTCGAGTTGAGGAGTATTGGTATTTTTCTTCTCATTTGACACTTATACTAACGGATATTTATCAATTGATATATGCATGTTTACTGCCAGGGACGGATTCAATGTGGGGGCACATGCCCCCACTCAAATCCATAAGCCCCTTTAAAATGTATTAAAATATTTCCTAAAATATATTGTTATTTACAGTTGTGCCCCTACAAAAATGTAAAGGATATACATAAAATTTAAAACACAACAAAATGTTCTTAAGAACAAAACGATAAATAACTTTGTTTTCTTTCACCTAACCCACATGTATTTACTGTTATTTCATGTTTTACAATTTTCATTTTTATCTTTCTCAACCATTAGCCAACTTCTACTACCCATACCCCACACTACCCCAACTTCTTTAGTTCTTCCCATCTCTCTCTCTCTCTCTCTCTCTCTTTGTAGTAACAAGGAACATAACATTAAGAAATAGAATTAGGGGCAGAATAGCCCGATACATTCTTCCCATCGTTCTCTTTGCATAATAAACTATTATAATAATTTTTGTTTACAATACAATTTTTTATGCACTTGAATTAAACAATTTTGTATGCACTTGAATTAAATTATATTTATTTCGTTACATATAAGTCTGATACTATATATATCAATGTGCCCCCACTGATCAAAGTTCCTGGATCCGTCCCTGTTTATTGCTAGGGAAAAGAATTATAGTATTGTTTAAATATATAACTAATGAGCCTAAAGTATTACATGCATTTTGTATCTATTTTGCATGTATTTGATATGTTTTATATGCTATTTTACCTTCTAATATGGTGTATTGCACTTGTAGCCCTATTTGGAGAGAAATATGCAAAATGGTCTAAAAAGGCCCTAAATGGAGTATTTCGGAGCACTTATGGATCCAAGGACATTGACCAAGGATTTGGAGAAGCCCATGGCAAGGATGATCACGTTTTGGACCATAGCGGAGCTACTTCAAGGAAGAGGTGGCGAACCACATTACACATGTGGTGAACCATATGTTGACAAAGATCAAGATGTTCATCAACGGAAGCTTGATGAATCATCTACACAACCCAAGAAGATCGCTTGAGGATATTACTATCCCAAAGAGCCGAATACATGAGCATGTGGGGAACCATGTTGTCAACATGGGGACACACATGGTCATTGAAGATGAAGACTAGTCATTCCTCATTATCAGAGCCTTTGATGAACCTTATGGATGCTTTAGTGGACTTGACCCAACATCCTACACACCTTACACTTAGACCAGCCCCTGAAGAGGAGATTGAGAGTCCAATTCATTATAGAAGATGACCTAAAGGAGCTCATTTTAATCCTAGAGCCGCAACAACTACAAAGAAGATTTTAGATTTGCGCAGCTTTGGTAAAAAGGCCATAACTTTGGATTCAGAAGTCCAAATGAAGTGATTCAAAATTCGTTGGAAAGCTAACTCCAAGCTCTACAACTATCATTTAGATCTCGAGAGTTGAATTTGTCATCTGGATGGTCGATAATGCCCCTGAAGTTGTTGGACAGTAGTAGTTTGGGGAGAATAGAGTTATTATCACTTAATGACTCTTAGGCCGTGATTACTAAGCAAATATGAGATCTAAAACGTGCTTAAACAGATCTCTAGGGTTAGAATAAGTCTCTTAGATGCCCCTATATGTATGTATTCTTCTCTAGGTTTTAGATCTAAGAACTATTATCTTTGTTCTTCTACAACTTCTCTTCTCTCTAGCCGCCCATCTCTTTGTAAGTTCTTATGGAGTTTTCTCTCATTCTTATGAGTAGAGAACCTAATACTCTTCTATCCATATGAATTGATCTGTTATCTCTTTATTTTCATGATGAGATTATTTGGGTTAGTATTGATTCAATATTAGTCTTATATCTTATGCTTAATCATTTGTGTGAAAGAATTGGAGGCTTGATCAACCTACGGTTTGTTTACATGAACTTTGCTTTCTATTAGATCTATAAGGTTTATTAAATTGAAGCAAGAATTAGATTGATGATGCTTTTTGATAGTTAATCTAATTTATATATATCACTTTTTGCATGATTAGTAATAACTTTCGATGAAACTAATCTTGTAGCCTAATATACCATCTGATTGCTCTTTATGCTCATTCCTTATGGAGTGGTAAGGCTATCAACATTATAAAGTACAGAACATGAAGTTGCGTGCTTCAGATGAATGCATGGTTGTACTTTGGGAAATATGTGTTCAGCTAGGAACTGGTTCAATAGGAAAGCTTGGCCTGAACAGTTGCAACTCGATCGAGATGTCTAAAGATAATCTCTTTTTCACATGTGTGTACTCAAAGCAGCTTTGGCAGAAAGTTTTGCTTGCTTGCAAGCTTAGTCGAACAGTTGGTGATTGGAACGCAAAATCCAATTGGGCTATCAACAGGATTAAGAGGAAATTCTTTCTCACTTTGATCCTGAAGCTAGCCTGGAATGAATATTGTTACATGTTGTGGAAGGAACGAAATTTCAGAATCTACAAGGGGAAGCAACATAATGTGGACCATTTGTTTCAAGCTATTGCAGAAGCTATTAGGCTCATGTTATATGGTTCAACATGTAGCTAGAGATCCTATTAATATTTCACTTTGTAATAGTTGGAATTTGTACTTGGATTGGTAATTGCTAGCTTTAGCTAGCCTCTGTTGTACTTTGTAGCCTTGTGCTGGTAGCAGTGTTTTTTACTGCTGCTTGGATAAATGAAGGAACATGTTTATCCAAAAAAAAACATACATACTCAAGTTCTATGAATTTTCTAAAAAAATGTGAATATGTTTTAGATTGGGTTTTTGGGATGGATATGAAAGGAAACAAAGAGAAATATCTCATAAAAATAGAAGGAAGAGAAGAGAGCTTGTAAAGTTAGTAAACTTTTGATCGTGCTACTTATGACTTTGTTATATATATATAAAATTGGCAAGGTATTATGTTAGATGAATTTATCTATAGCTTTCAAGAACTCTGCTATTATGTCTTTGAGAATGGCTTTAGCATTATTTTTCTTTAGAGAGTAGTAGAAAATATCAACTTATTTTAAGCATTTGTGAGACATCACTTTACAATATATTTGAGTATCTATTTTTATCATCAAATCTTTACTTAATTAAAGCAAATTAAATGGATTGATCTTATCATCGTCCATGAATGATGAATTATAGATGGAAAGATATTATCAATTATCATATAGCTTTGTTTTAGCTATGTTCACTATTGAAAGATAGGCATACTCAATTTGTTGACATCTGCCCTGCGGCATAGTGCGGGCATGTTACTAGTTTTATATAAAATTCTCATATATATGCAAAAAGAAAAAATAAAAGAAATTTTATATACAATCGTAAGTTAATTTGATTGTCCAAACAATTATGATAAAAGCTATCAATCTCTTACAAAACTTCCCCGCATCGTTAGCACGGGTCTTATAAATCTAGCACTGTTAATTCTATCCCTAAAGGAACTTAGAGAGAAATAAACATTAATTTAAATATAAAGTCTATTTCTCTTACTCATTTTCCTTTACGACACGTTTGGTTGGGGTGCATTCCCAATTCAGTACAGGTAAATTACGGTTGGACCACCAATTGAGATGTTTGGTTCAATAAATGAGGCTGAATTGACAATTCAGTTTACAACTCAATTCCAATAACACCTGTAATTACAAATCTTCAGTGAAGGCTCCAATTTCTAATTTAGCGTTTTTTGGAATTGAGATTGAAAGTTTTCTTCCAAAATTGTCCCTTATCTTCAATTTTATTTACAAAAAATTGTCCACAACAAAACCTGAATTCTAACGCATCCTACTTCTTCTTATTCGAGCCACATTCTCCATTGAAGATGACTGGAGCTTTAGCTGCTGTTGCCGTCGAGCATTAGGCGAAAAGCCATCTTCTTTCTTCTCGAAATTCTCTGCTTTCTTTGATTTCTTTCTTTTCTCCAAAGTAGTTTGCCTCTGTCGAAACGTTTGGGTCCGGGGAACCCTGCCGAAACGACTTTGAAAAGGGGTAAGGAGTCGCCACTAATCTTTTTTTAGGTGTGATTAGCCATCTATCCATATTATTAAGTCTAATATTAACCTAAGCTTGGCGAAAGTAATACTAAACCTAATATAGTCTGCTTAACCAAAGTCTATGGGTTCGGGAGTCAATTACACTCGGGGAAGGATTAGCACCCAAGAGATGCTCGTCAAACGACGGTACCTCTAGTCTAAACTAAATCTAATGGGTTTAACACTAAACGGTTGCTTTTATCCTTGATTATTATCAGAAAAGGGTTATAAAAGAAAATAAGATCATTTTTTAAACAAATGTCGAGAATTCGAAGAATATGACTGTACGACCGTCGATCAATTCTGTTTCGATTCTCTTTCACTGTTTGTTCTCTTGTTGAATCTTCTGCACCGGGAAGAAATTTTGAAAATGCTGTGTCAAAACCTTTTGTTTTTGTTCTTAAAGTCTTTTACTTTGTTTTGAAAACTCTCATTTTAGTCTCCCTAAAAATGGTGTGAAAATCGTCTTTTCTTATTGTTTTGGAAAACCTTTTCCATCTTTTATTGATCTTCTAACCTTGTGATTAAGTATGATTTGAATTTGAAAACTTTGGTTTAAATCTTAAAAGCTCTTGATTACCAATTTTAATTTCTTTTGAAAACTGAATAAGAGAACATCAATTTTTGAAAATGTTTTTGAAAAAAATCTTCTTTTGTATTTTCTTAATTGTATTTGATCCTAAAGGGAAGAGAATGAATGCAGATGATGCATGAACTGATATATTTTAGCTTATTTGATCAATAAGCAGCAGTATACTTGAAATTAACTTGAGACCCTTCCTATGCAATATGGGGGTATCTCGGGGATAATCCAATCTCGGAGAGGGGGCCATGAATTCGTACCGAAGTACATTTACTTGGAACCCACCCGTCATCATAAAAGACGAGTGCTTACTGATTCTTATTTAGCTAACTCGCATGAATGACAATTAAAATGCATGAAAGATCATTTTTTAATTACATGCATTAACACAAGTCTACCCAAAGTCAATTCCATAAACCCTTCCCACGCATTATGAGGGTATTTACGTAAGAGACCGATCTAGAAAGATTCTCGGGAATTTGTACCCGAGTATGATTACCCGAGAAACCCTTCATCACAGTAAGAGATGAATGTTAATACACTTTGGCATGTGGGGGATGCATGTAATAACATTTACAAACATGTATGCAAATGAGTTAAGACTAAATTACTAAATTAATCTAATTTTGTAAATTAAGCTAACTTAGAAATTAATTTCAAACTAATTAATTCCCATTTACCTTATTCAAAAACTAAACTAAGTCCAATCAAACCCAAAATACATAAAGGAAAATAAAAAGCCTAATAACATAAATCTAAAACCCAAAGAAGAAAATAACTTAAAAGGCCCAAGTAAATTTAAAGCCTAAATCAGAGAATAAATTAAGAAACCTTACCCAACTTGAATAGGGCCAAGCGGACCGGGTCGGGTTGTCTCTAAAAGCTTCATGGGTCGGTTCAAGTTGACCCGTACAGATCACTATAAAAACCTTCTTCTTTTTCTTCTTCTTCACAAAGCTCTCTTCCTCGCATGAACCCTAGCCGCCACCTCCTCTGCCATGCCGGGATTCTCTTCCGCCGTATCGGAGCATTTTTTTCACCGTGAACCGGCATGAAACTCCACCCATGGCTTCCACCCATCGTCCTCAACTCGATTCCTACCTTGGATTTACGAAACAACACCCAAAACCTAACGGATCTAGCTTCACTTGAAACCATTCCTTCACCGCCGATCCCAACATCCGACCATCCGGTCGTCTCCAAACTCCAGTATGTTGCTTGCCAATCTTCCCTTTACAAAACCCCTCTAACTGTTTCCTCATCCGAGCCCCTGCCATCGGAAGCTCAACACTAAAATGCTATTTCCCGACGGCTCCGTTGCTGGGATAACTTCCACTTTGCTGTATATTCACCCCATTTCCTCTTGAAAACCCATCTTCCTCTCTTCTTCAAAAGCCCCAAAACTAATTTCACCAAAATTATTCCCCAGATGCAGAAACCCCAATTTTGTCTATGAACCCCAATGGAACTTCGAGAGTATCTGTGTGTGTTCTGGAGAGAGGATTTTTGTGGGAAAGAGATCGTGAATTTCAATGTGTGTGTCTGAGGAGTGTGAGAAGAGAGTTCTTTTCTTGTAGAGAGAGAGAGAGAGTGATCGAGAAAGAATCAAAGAGGAAAAGAGTCCCTGTGTATTGTGTGTGTAATTTCTTTTCAGAGAGATAGACTGTCAGTGTTGTTTCTGTTTTGGGGAGAATCCAATATTTTTCGATGGAGAGAATTTTTTTGAGAGAGAGCCAGAGTCTTTTTTTTTTCTAGAGAGTGAGTTCTTTCGAGAGAGAGAGGTGAGATTCTTCTTTTCTAGAGAGAGAGTTCCTTCGAGAGAGAGAGGTGAACTTTTTTTTTTCAGAGAAGCTGTGATCCCCGAGAGACTTGAATCCCCTTCATGCCAGCTGTGTTTTTTTTCTTATCCTCACCATTTTTTCTTTCTGTTTTTTTCCTTCCCATTTTCTTCACTAACCAACTTTTTTGTTTCCTGTGCAGCTTTGAAGATAGCGATGAATGGTGAGCTGGCAAGGTGAAACTCTCTCATATTACTGTCATTTTCCTTCTGTAACTGCATTGAGAATGAATTGGTGAATTTGCTCTGTGTTTGTCCTTTGCTAGCTGTCATTGTTTCTGGTGAGGATTGCTCGGCTGTGAGATTGTTTGATCACTGCCATCTTAGACTTTATTGTACATTGATCTTTTGCAAATTGCTATTGCTGTCATGTAATGTTGTTGCTTGTAATGCTGCCACGGTTTTTGCTCATTTTGTCCATGTACAATCTTACGGCTTGTGATCATTTTTCGGTCGTTTATATGCTGAATTCTGCCATGATAGATCACTCTCCCTAGGCTACACTACATGGGATTTTCCTTGCTTGTTAACGATCTGACTCAAGTAAACTTACTCTCTGTTAAAGGGCTTGGGGTAAATTCTATGTGTATGTGATGCCCTTTTATAATTATACACTTTGACAGCATGATATGATTTAGCAAATTTCCAACTACTATCCTTATTGAGTCTGCGGCTTTGGATGTGCTTAATTTCCCACGAGTTTATTTTACTGCCCTGTTTTTGCTCACACTATATTGGTCTCTTTTGTCCCTTTTCATGAGCTGTCTTCTTATCTGAGATAATGCCTGCAAAATGGTGCCGCTTGAAGTCGCCCCAAGCCTTAATGTGACACTGGTGTGGCAAGCTATTTATGGGGAATGCTAATGCGTTGAAGCATGAACAAAAGTCGTTAGCACTTAGCACTAAGAGAGGCAAGCCCGAGGAGGAGAAAGATTAATATGGAAACCCTTTTTGTATTTTTGTAAAGTAGGAAAGGAAAAGAAAAATGTAATTATCTTAGGAAGAAATGCAAATGAATAAATAAAAGCTCTTTTTGTGGTTTTTTTTTCTTGAATTTCTATTTTTTGTAATTTAAAACAAAAATGCAAGAATGTATTTACAATAAAGTGGGAGTAATTGGGTCACTCTAAATCACAAAGGCCCAAAAGCAGACTCAAGTGCCAAAATTGAAAATTCACCAAATGTCCAAGGTCCAAAAGCATATGATCAACAAGAAAGGATAGCCCAATTAAGCAAAATAAGTCCAAGTGCAATAAAAGGGAAATAGCCCCAATATGAATGGTTCAAAATAAAAGAAGGATATGCCAAATTGCAATGCAAAAGCCTTGAAACTATAATGCAAAACATAATAAAGTTAAGTTGGAAAATGCTTTTGGGATTTTGAATGCAAGTGATGACTAGTGTAATATAAGTCCTAATATAATTGTAAATTACCAAAGGTGCACATTAAGATTTTTTGTTGTTTTCTTTCCAATGCAATCTAGATGACTAAAATGAATTAGCTAATCTAAATTAAAAGTGGACTTAATATGACCTAAATGCCCCTGAATATGCAAATGAATAGAATGCCCTTTAGTGTAAAAATGACCAAAATGCCCCCTAGGTGTCCATAATGTCAATTAAGAAATAAATTGATTTAAATTGAAGGATACAAGACAAAAATGAGTGTCTACAGCTGTCCCTCTTTGTGTGCTTTCTAACTATCAGAAAGTGCACAAAGGAGTATTTTGTACACTTTCTGAGAGCTAGAAAGTGCACAAAGACGTAGACACCCGTTTTATTGGAAAGTTGCAAAAAGCTTGATTCACCGAATCAAACTTTGAAGAAATACTGCACCGTAGTAACTTAATTCACCGAATCGTCCTCAACTGTTTGAAAATGTGCTGCACCGAGTTCACTGAATTCCACTCTTTGAAGAGATGCACCGAATTAACTTGATTCACAGAATCACCCTGATCTATCTGAAAATGTGCTGCCCCGAGCTTACCGAATTCCAATCTTGAAGATGTTACACCGAGTCATCTAATTCACCGAATCCCACTTGAAGATGCTGCACCGAGTCATCTGATTCACTGAATCCCACTTGAAGATGCTACGCCGAGTCATCTGATTCACCGAATCCCACTTGAAAATGCTACACCGAGTTATCTGATTCACTGATTCCCACTTGAAGATGCGACACCAAGTTATCTGATTCACCGAATCCCGCTTGAAGTTGCTACACCGAGTCATTTGATTCTCCGAATCGCTTGAAGATAAACCTAAATCACTGAAAACTTCCTTGACTGACCGTATTGGATCACTTGAAGATAAACTTAAACCACTGTAAATTTTCTTGATTGACCGCTCTGGATCACCTTTAGGAAACTTTCTTGATTGACCGCACTTGGATCACTTTTATGAAACTTAAACCACTGTAAACTTGATTGATCACACTGGATCACTTTGAAGAAGTAAACTTGATTGATCACACTGGATCACTTGAAGAAAAACTTAAATCACTATAAACTTGATTGATCGCACTGGATCACTTGAAGGAAACTTAAACCACTGTAAACTTGATTGATCCCACTGGAGCACTTTGAAGAAAAACTTAAACCACTATAAACTTGATTGATCGCACTAGATCACTTGAAAAAACTTAAACCATTGTAAACTTGATTGATCGCACTGGATCACTTGAAGAAAAACTTAAATCACTGTAAACTTGATTGATCGCACGGGATCATTTGAAGAAAAACTTAAACCACTGTAAACTTGATTGATCGCACTAGATCACTTGAAGGAAACTTAAACCACTGTAAACTTGATTGATCACACTGGATCACTTTGAAGAAAGACTTAAACCACTGTAAACTTGATTGATCGCACTGGATCACTTGAAGAAAAACTTAAACCACTATAAACTTGATTGATCGCATTAGATCTATTGAAGTAAACTGAAGAATGATCGCCCTGGATTGATTGAAATTAACTGAAGAAAGATCACCCTGGATCAATTGAAGTAAACTGAAGAATGATCACCCTGGATCAATTGAAGTAAATTGAAAAAAGACCGCCCTGGGTCAACTGAAATAAACTGAAGAACGACCACCCTCGAACATTCTGACATAAACTGAAGAGAGACTACCCTGGGTCAACTGAAATAAACTGAAGAAAGACCGCCCTGGGTCAACTGAAATAAAGTGAAGAACGACCACCCTCGATCATTCTGACGTAAACTGAAGAAAAGACCACCCTGGGTCGACAAATAAACCGATGAAAGACCGTCTTGGGTCAACTGAAGTAAACTGAAGAACGACCACCCTCGATAATTCTGACGTAAACTGAAGAAAAGACCACCCTGGGTCTACTGAAATAAACTGAAGAAAAACCGCCCTGGGTCAACTGAAGTAAACTGAAGATGATCGCCATGGATCAATTAAAGTAAATTGAAGAAAGACCGCCCTGGGTCAACTAAAATAAACTGAAGAACGACTGTAAACACAAATTTTCGTGTCTGAAAGGAAAGACAGAAAAATAAATGAAACAAATATTGATTTTTATTAATTTGAAGAAAATTAAATGGGTACAATTCTCTGTAACATGAATCCTCTGATTCGATCTCCTGGAAATATTCTCGAGGGCTTGATAGCTTGATCTTGATGAAATGGATTTGAGAGGAATGGTCGAAGGCTTATATTCCTCGTTGTCGGATTTGCTAGATTTGAGATTGATTTGACAGATCTTCAAGGGAGTGGTTGATTCTTTGTAGATCGGATTGATTTGGCAGATCTTTAGAGAAACAATCAAAGACTTGTTGTTTTCTGTAGATCGGCTGGGATTTGATGGAGAGGAGAAACTTTTGTAAGCTTTGTTGTTGGTTTGTTGATGGAGAAGAACTTTGCTTCAAATCTGCTTTGATGGAGAAGAACTTTGCCTTGAATTGAAGGCTTAAAATCTCTAAGGAGGCTAGGTTTTCTCCCTTTCTTTTAGCTCTGTTGAAAATAAGAAGTGAGACCTCTTTTTATAGAGGAAGCCAGGGTTAATTTAGTAACCCTTGTAAAGTAGTATTAGGCCAATTTTAGTGGGCCAACTTAACCACATTTTTAATTGGGCTCAAATTAGGATTTAATCCAAATAAATTTTCTTATGGACTAAACCCAAATATTTATTTAACCAACTTAACCAATAGTTAATTGGTCAAATTTTTCTATCTCCACAACGACCACCCTCGATCATTCTGACATAAATTGAAGAAAAGACCACCCTGGTCAACTGAAATAAACTGAAGAAAGACCGCCCTGGGTCAACTGAAATAAAATGAAGAATGATCGCCCTGGATCAACTTGAAAACAACTGAAGAAAGACCGCCCTGGGTCAATATGAAACTATCTAAGAGACCATCCTAGGTCATGTAACTGAAGAAAGATCGCCCTGGATCGATTGAAATTTTGAACATCAACTGAATGACCTGCCCCAGGTTAACTTGAGAATAGTCTGATTCCATGTATGCTCCATCCAATGATTGAGCCCTTTTCCCTTCTCTGAGTCGTGACTTTTTGAACTCTCTGCTTGTTTCTTTGCAAGATTCACTCCATATATTTCTTTTCATGTCTTACCCCAACTTGCTTTTCTTTGCCTACCCTCTATCCTTGCACTCCTCCTGCTTGTATCCGTTCTGACTTCTGATTCCTTTGCCTCAAGTGAATTCTTTTCCAATTATTCTGAATTCCTATTCCTACTCTTACTATGACTTTGATTCTTTGTCTTGCAATTCCCTGCTATGAATGAGGATGGAATGCTCTAATGTATGCATATATGAATGGATGCCCATGTATGCAGAGTAATGAATTGACTAAGGAAAGTAATATGATATTGACTTCCCTTGTGTAACCAAATGTCTCCTTGACAAGCTTTTAGCTGACTCCTCCCTAATCTTGGTATCATTTTCCTTGCCAACTTCCTGCAACATAATTTAATTCAGAAGTCAAAAATTCTCATAGGTATTAATCATGTAGTTGAATCTTCTTGAAGCATGACATGATTTAAAATGAACCCACAAGACATTGCCCTTTTGCCCCCAGAAAACATTTTATGATTTTGTTAAAAATGCCCCATATATATGTGACCCTATTAAAAGAGACTTTCTCAAAAGATTTGGTGACCATCACTTAGAAAACTTTCCCGTATGAGATCCTTGACTTAACCTTCTTCTTGGGCTCACAAACAGAATGCAAATCTTTTGCAAAAATCATTTTCAAAACATTCTCAATTTGTCATCTTATCCAAAATGATTTGCATCAACACTGGTTATTTGAAAGAATTATTGTTCCAAAGGACTGGAAAGGCAATTGAATAAAGGTTTGTATTACTGTTTCGGCTTCTTATGACAAGGCTGGAGTATTTGATGACTTTGTCAACTCTTATTCTTTGAATCAATGCTCCTTGCTGTAAAGGAGGTCTTATTTCTCTAACCGCTTTGATAGACTTTGTGAGGCTTTGAGAATTCTCATTTTTGCTCTAGACTGCCCTTTTTTTCGGGTTTTCACCCTAGAGCTTTATCTTTTCTTTTTCTTTTTCTTTTTTCTTTTGATTTTTTTTTTCTATTTTTTTTATTTTACTTCACCATGCACATGCATTTGAAAACTTTTGAAAACAATTTTCTCTAAAAAGGTTTTTGAGAAAAACATTTTTCCTTTCGAAAAAATCAATTTCTTCTTTTTGAACAATCCTTTCACCTTCAATATCCTGATCTGATCAAAGATAGACTTTATTAGGTACGTAATGTGGGATTGGGTTAGGGGTGCCAAAGAAAGGATAAAAGGCTCAACATGTGTTTGAGGGTGTTCGATCCAAGGATCACTTTCCTTATTGTGAAGGATGCTGCCGAACTTGATTTTCCATTTTTCAGCTTTCAGCTTCTTCGTTTATCCTTTTACTTTTCTTTTCAATTTTCGACTTTTTGCTTTTGATTCACTTTTGATTTGAACTTTGATTTAAATTTCTTGATGAAGTGAACTGAATGCTCCTTTATGAACTGAACTCATTACTGTTGGAATGCCCCACTTTAAACTTTGAGTGCAGACCCATTCTTTTGAGGCCGATCGTTCTTCATCTTTGCCCCCCAGTGTGGAGAGTGATCCTTAATCAGGGTTGAATCGAATTAAAATCCATAAGGCTTAAAGGGGACAACTATGGATAATCTTCTACAAGTGAATGAGTAAGAAAGAAGGCCATTTATCATTTTTGATCTGTATATTTTGATGAAAGGCGACTCTTAAATACTCAAAAACCTTTTGAAAACTAATTTTCGAAAACCTTCTCTTGAAAACATATTTTTGAAAAATGTCTTGTTTTGACAATTTGAAAATCTGTGCAAGCACATAATGTTGCAATTCAATTTCTCTTTATCTTTTTTCTTTTCTCTTCACCTCTTTTTTCTTCTTTTCTGATGAAAATTTAGTAATTGATGCTGTCCGCCTCCATTCCATTGAATGACCTCTTTATTGTTGAACATGAGCCTACTGAATATTGCCCCTGCTATTACTCACAAGAAGGGCAGAGGTACTTTGACAAGCGAAGTGACTTGAAAGGTGCTTATTTGATTTCTGAAACAATTTGTCTTCCAATGCCATGAAAGTGACTTGAATTTGGCCTTTTGAGCAATTTGCTCCAAGAAATAAAAAAGATCTCAATATGTCTCAGATTCGAATTGGTTTCCAAGAAAAAAAAATGGGCTCTTTTTGGTCTTTTCTCACTTTTTGGGTGACTAAAAAGGCCCTCGATGAATTTCCTCCCTTACTTTTTCTGCTGCCCTTTTTTGTAATTTACTATTTTTATATTTATGATTAAGTGTGTTTTAATTACATATTAATTGTGTGTGGATATTAGGATTTATCTGTTCAACTCCTCTGCCAGAATTCCAAAGGATTGGTGCTATAAATGTATCTGCAATAATGGTTGATATATGGGTAAACTATTGACATTCCAGTTCTGTTTTCCTTTCGTCTTCATTTCTATTTGGGTGGGTTTCTTATTCCTTAACATTTCTCTGAATTGTTTCACATGGACTCCGTTCCGTTTCCTAAAATTTCCAGGTGGATATTGATAAGATCCTTCCATTTAATTTAGCAGCGCCTTAGGATGACATAACCTAAAGTGGGGAGCTTTCACTTCTCACCACAACATTTTGAGGTAAATCTTGATTTATTTGTTGATTATATTATTTGATTCTTAAAATTAACATTTCCTTATTCCTCTTTTATTTTACAATTTTTTTAATTTATCATTCAACTTCCTTTTTATTGAGGTTTCTATTAGTTGCTTATATTTAGTATATTTTCACATTTCCAAAAGCACAGTTAGCCAATGCTAAGTACAATCATTTTGTGATGCATTGTATAAATTGCATATGCTTCTGCAAATGTTATCAACTAATTCAATTTTCCTATGACAACTATACATGCTCCTTGACTACAAAAAATTAGGCCTTTCTTATGCAGAAGCCAAATTCTTCCACCTACCCGAGTTCATTAATTTAACAATTGCAATCAAAATTAAAAAACGACCACAACATAATATGTTTTTTTAGATAATCAACATACATTTCAAGCAACAATTAATATTAGTTTTATTTTGATGAATTATCTAGAGATGGAGGAGTAGAATATTAGCTTTATTTTGATGAATTACCTAGAGATGGAGTAGAATTTAGGTAATGCACTTTTAGAATGAAAGAGAGGTCATGCGTTTTGCTTTATATATGCGAATTATTTGTTTCAATGTATGAGTTTCTCCTAACTAATTAACTTACATACAATGCAATATCTTCTTACTAACCAACTTAAACAACTACAAAAAATACAGCCCTAATAAGAAGATAACTGCAGCGCAAGCGCAGGCCGCCCTGCTTGTCTAAATTAAAAGTGGACTTAATATGACCCAAATGCCCCTGAATATGCAAATGAATAGAATGACCTTTAGTGTAAAAATGACCAAAATGCCCCCTAGGTGACCCTAATGCCAATTAAGAAATAAATTGATTTAAATTGAAGGATACAGGACAAAAATGGGTGTCTACAGCCTCTATGTTAAAATTTTGAACCCCAAAAATAATACTCTTTTAATAAAACTAAAGAACCAAAGAAATGTTTCTATAAAGTTGTTGCTGCTGTTGGGTTTTTAACAATTGGACTTCCCAAAAACGATTGATTCAACTTCACCCATCATTGTAAGTGCTACTAATTTGGCCTTTTTTCTTATTCCGTGGTTCATACCGAAACTCCGAAATCCTCCATAACCCACCACTTCGACGACATTTTTTGCACAGAGACAAAAGCTTTCCTTTCACTTTCGCTTTCAAATTTAAAAACAGAGGTCAGTTTGCTCTCTCTTTACTTTTCTTAGTCTTGTTCTTCATGTTCGATTATTTACTTTTTTTTTATTTTGTGTTTGAAGAAGAAGTTTGCTCTCTCTTATATTTTCTTAGTCTTGTTCTTCTCTTTACTTTGTTTGTGTTCAGATTGAGTAAAGAAAAACCTAATCTAAGAAGCTTTGTTCCCATTTTTGTTTTATAGGATTCCTTTTGTAAAATCACCATGAACAATAAAACCCACAAAAAAATTTTAAAAAAATGTTATCATTTGCAAAATGAATTTGTGGCTAGCTATGTTTGAACGTTGAACTTCATTTTGTACAACTGATATACAATTTGTTTATGCTTTTCCTGGTTGGGAAGGATCTGTAGCTGATGGAAGAGTTCTTCGAGATGCAATTACTAGGAGACATGGACTAAAAGTTCCACATGGTAAGCTTTCATATTAAAAGGAGGGTTATGTTTAAAATGGTTTACAATAAGTTAGCTGCATTTAATAAATGTAAGTGTTTCCTTATAGGGTGTTATTATCTAGTCGACATTGGATACACAAATTCTGAAGGATTTCTTGCACCTTTTAGAGGTCAAAGATATCATTTAAATGAATGGCGTCAAGGTCATCAACCAACAACTCCGAAAGAGTTTTTTAATATGAAACATGCAGATGCTCGGAATGTCATAGAAAGGTGTTTTGGGTTGTTAAAAATAAGATGGGGGTATACTTAGAAGCCCCTCGTTTTATCCGGTTAGAACACATAGTCGAATTATTCTTGCATGTAGTTTGCTTCATAATTTTATTAGAATGGAAATGAGATTTGATCATACTGAAAATGAGTTAAGTGAAGACTTTACCACTAGTACATTAGTTGAAGAGGATCCAATAACATACATTCAACCCTCTTACGGTTGGACAAATTGGAGGATGGAATTAGCTAATCAAATGTTCAATGATTAGCGGACTTTTAGGAATAATAATTTGAGTTGATTTCTGTAACTTATTTATTACAATGCATCTTGTACCATTAGATATTCTATAATATTCTATGAGATGATTTTGCATGTTGTACCATTAGAGTTAATTTTTTGGATTTCTTATATGAGCTTGTATGTTGTACCATTAGAGTTAATTTTCTGGATTTCTTGTATGAGTTTGTATGTTGTACCATTAGAGTTAATTTTCTGGATTTCTTGTATGAGTTTGTATGTTGTACCATTAGAGTTAATTTTTTGCTTCCCTTTGAATCATTGGTTTATAACATTTTCTGTAACTTGGTATTATTCTCATTATTTTGAATAAGAAATTTCTTTGTTAAATATTTCTGTTTGTTTTTCATGTCTGAATTTATGGTTACTACAATATGATGATGTTTTTGGGTTGCCTTTGCTTCATAATTTTGAATTGAATGAATGGCTGCCAAGAGTTCATCTACAACAACTTTTTCCAAACCAACAAGGGGCTTTAGGAGATGGCTTCCTGATGAAGATGCTGCCTTAATTTCTGCTATGATGGATATGCACAATGTTGGTAGGTTTAATGTAGATATTGGGTTTAAAGGAGGCTTCTTAGGAGAGCTTGAGAGGATGCTTGTTTAATCATTGCCACAAGCAAACATAAAAGCGAAGCCTCACATTGAATCGAAAATTCGGACTTTCAAGAAGGAATGGGGTATTATTTATGACATGATAAATGGAACAAATACAAGCGGATTTGGATGGGATGATCATAGAAAATTGCTCACTGTAGAAGATAAGGTTTGGGATGATTTCTGTAAGTATACATTTATTATTATTTCATAATTTGTTTTAATCTTCTTTCAATAATACAAGTAGAATTGTTCATTTTTTTTAATTATTTGGACATTAGGCTCATCCCAAAGCTGCCCAATTCAGAGTAAGGACCTTTCCTTATTACACAGAATTGACTGCTATCTATGCCAAGGATCATGCAACATGAAATGATGCCCAAACAACTACAAATATCCTGGAAGAAATAACAGTAGGCAATGAAAGAGAAGCTCCTGATGATAATATTGAAATGGAAAGTAATAATGTTGTGCAAGATGAGGTTGGTTTATATGAGATGGATGTCTCCACTACTCCATCCATGTCTTCAAAGAGAAGGAGAAAATCTGGTGAGTTTGAACCAATTTCTGCTGAATGTATTATTGGTGCTGCTAAGTTGTTAGGTGAACATATTAGGGAAGTTTGAAAGGAATTGAGTAGGAGTATTGGATTTGAAATGATAATTCAAGACAAGGTTCAAGAGCTAGATACTGTATCAGGTGAGATTGATGGGTTAACTGAAGAAGAAATAGACATTGCTTTGAGTAAGATTACGGATCACCCTGCACAAATGCTCGTCTTTTGTAGCCTTCCGCCTCACCGAAAACTTGCATGGGTCAGTCGATTTCTAAGTAGCCATTAAAGATCGAGGATCACAAACTAGATGAAGTAGTATGAAGTTGCCTATATATGTAATTAAGTTGTTTTCTTTTGTTTATAGACATATATTACCTAGTTTTATATGTATGGATGAACTGCAATTGTGAATTGGAGCTACATTTCTTCTAGTCAGTTTTTGAATATTGGGGTTTAAATGAGATGAGGTGGCTGTAACTTTTTGTTTATTGATTTTGAAGTAGGCAACTTAAACTATTTTGTGTGTTTGTAGTTGAATGTATAAAGCAAGACCCATTTATCTCCCATTTTTGTTTCTTTTTACACTCTTCATACCGAATGAATCGAGAGATAATGTTTCGACTTTTTACTAATCTTGGTGCAAGATTAGTGTAATTGAACTGATTTAAAGAGAAGAAACTATACAAATGGTAGTAACTGCCATTTGCTCAAGATTATCGAAAGGTATTAAATCGGTTTCATCAAGGAATTAATTATAGCAGAAAGATGAGTGTTGGCCAGATATACTGGTTGGTAGTTGATTGATATTTAAATGAAGGTTCACAAGATAATGTTGTTAAGTATCTAAATAATATGACTGACTTTTTCAGATTTGAGGTAGAGTAGCAAAATGCTCTTCCTTTAAATAATAATACAATCAAAGCTCTGAAATATACCATTGTTGATATTGCAACCATGACAGGGAATGAGCATATAAAGAAACATTTCATATTACTAAAATCGATGATATGATGCCGCCATTTATCTATCATAAAAGCATATGAATAAGAAAGAAGCTATAAGATTGTAAGATTGGAAACCAACTGCAATATCACCAAATCGACTTTAGCATCCATTACATTCTTTAACTCAATGGCGTTCCATTAAAATGTTCGATATATCTACAAGTATGGAAGGTAGTAGGTGGCAACCTTATCTATGCTAGCCACCTTTTTTTTCCTTTTATTTTCTTGTTGTAAACTTGACAACAAAGGCAAAACAAGTTTAAATAAAAGGATAATGAAATGAAAATCCACAATTGAGGAATAGCTTTATGCTAAAACGAGTTATAAGATAATAAATCTTTTTTTGACATTCTCGATATGCACAATCATCCAACAAAATATCTAAAACACCAAATCCTCCTAGATATTAGAATTGAACACCGAAAACACATATTAGAAATGAACATAGGGAAACCTTAAAATTAGCAATAAGTTATAGTAACTTCAAATAACCCAACATAATTATCCAAACTCAATAAATATTTCGTCTTCCATTGCTGCAGCCTCTTGTTCACTCTTATAGGTCATGATCTCATCTAATTTTTGGAAATGAGGAAATTCCCGGTTTTTCAAGTGACTGTCATAAGCACGAGCAACCTAATCAAAGGAAAACATTCCATTAGTGTAGAATATGATGACCCTAAAACAAGCTTAATATGGATTCATACAATGTTCAACATAACTATACTTGATCGGTCGTCAGCAATCATAAAAATAATCCCCACAAAATCCTTACTAAGTAGATAGGGTAAGCAGGGGTTGATCCCACAGAGAAGGTTGATAGACTTTATCCGAAGATACAATCCTTAAAAATCTCTCAAAAACAATATATAAAAGCAGAGGTTTAATAATAATAATTAAAAAGAAAGCAATTATACTAGAAAACAAAGCCTTAACATGCTATTTAGATAAGATTACCGGTTAAGCCTTAAATTACCCCTTTCATTAACTTAACAAATCAATTACCGGGTTAAGGCTTAAAGATTCACCAAGCAACAAAGCATTAAGATCAACTATTTAATTAGTTCTTTCACACATGCTTAACTAGTAAAACCATACACCAATCAGATAAATCTGATCACTGGCATGCAAAATCCATCGAAGCGAGGGTTAGTTGTCATCAATTCGCTACCAAACAATCAGACTCGTGGGTTAACAATTCCGCCTGACTTAGCAATAGATCTCTCAAATTATTGCTTTATCGGCCGCATAAATCAATAAGAATCAAGGTCATGGAATTAAATCAGGTTTTAACATGCTATCTATCAAAAATAAAATACTAAATTATAAGCACAAAAATCTCACCATATCAATTGATTGAATTCACCAAAGGATTAGCAGTATTAAGAATTTAGCTACTCATGGATTTAGGAAAATCCATGAGAGGCTTAAGAATACTTACATAACTAGAAGGGGCGAAATCTCCTTGCAAAATAACCTAGGTATGCCGCACCTTCCTATGGCTAGAGAGGGTGGCGGCACCCTTGCCTAAAACTAGAACTAGAAGAATAAATCTATAACTAATTGGTATGTGAAGGTATTGTGAAAAAGTATGTGATTTGTGTTACAAGAGGTGGCTATTTATAGTGGAAATAACCCTAGGAATTCCAATTCTAAGTAGGAAAGAGGTCTAGGACGGTTTAGAGGCTAACTTAGACTCCGCGTTAGCTTAAAAGTCTTCCTAGAACCAAAATCCTAGTCAAAATAGGATCCTGAAAAATTCTGGATTCGTGCAGGGACTTCGACGGCATTTTTGGGCTTGAAAACGGCAGAACTAGGTCTTGGATTTCAAAACAAAGTTGTAGATATCAGAGTTAGCTTTCCAACGAGTACTCATGGGCTTAAAACGGAGGGCTGAATAGAACATTATGATTTTTTACCAAAATTACGCTGAATCCTAATCCTGTTAGGACTAGAAGCGGGAATAAGCGGGAATTGGATATCTCCTTGGATATAGGCGGCATTAATTGGGATTTTAACTCCAACTATGGGCTCATATGGGCTGAGTATTATCCCATATAAAATATCCAAAATTCCTTAGCTTAAAGGCTTATCCATGGCTTGTCTTCAATCCTTCGCAATTTAAGCTCCAATCTTCAATTCTTGCTCTTGAAATAATTCTTCAATGATCTTCAAATCTTCAAATTATCTTCAATAAGTCTTCAAACACGAACTTCGAATCTTCCAAATCTATACTCAAAATTGTTTTGATCAAATCTGTGTAAAAAGTCATCAAAATAGCTCCAAAAGTAGTGAAAAACAACAAATTCTCAATTTCACATCACTTAAAGACTCAAAACACAAATATTATCAAAATAGCATATATTTAAACATAAATAGATCCAAAAACATAATAAAATAGCCATAAAAATAGGGTATTTTTTAGCTCAATCAATACCTGCAAGGCAATCTACAGTTCATTAGTACCAATTACCTTATTTGGCTCAAAATTGAAGGTAAATCCATGTTCCAACAAGCTGTGAACTTTTTTTTATAATACTTAATTAAACTATGCAAATGGTTGTGAATTGCAGATATTCCAGGATTCTTCATGGGACATTTGACATTAAACAATCATTCAATGAATCCATATTCTTGAAATATTAGAGCAACATTACAATGCATACTGGTTTCAAACCATTCAATAAGAGATTGCTCCTCATCACGACTCCATGTCACCCTCCAGCTACATTGCCTAAACCATTTGGTCCAAACCCATCCATGGCTGAAAAAACCCCAAGCAATTCTGGTTATTGGCATGTGATGCAGTATAAACAAAAAAAAAAGCACAAAAAATGGACATATAATTACAAAATGAGAAACCCATTTGTCTCTCCATGACAATTTAACTCAACGACACATCATTGTTAAAATACAAATCTGCCATGTGAACAAAAAAAAATTTAAACTCAAAATCTTTGAATCATAGAAAAATAGTCAATGCAAAACCCATCAAAATGAAACAATATAAAATAGATAGGCATAAGAAAAAGATGATACAAAATTATATTTTGCAACATAAAGGGGTAATGAAAACCCAAGACCTGAAGTAAACATAAGAAAAAACTAAAGCAAACAAATCATATTAAAGATAAACTTTTTAATATTTATAAAATCCAAAACTTACCTAAACAATGGAACAAGATTTGGAACTTTTTGTCCACTGAGAAAGAAAGGGGAAGTAATGGTGGAAAAGTTCATTGTTATATATATAAAGTAAGAAAACCTAAAAACATAGTTATGGTTATTTTTGTCATTTGCCAATATTTCTCTTGTTTTTCCATTACAATTCAGCCCAACCAAACATAAGAATAAAGCCAACATTTCTAATTCAATACGATTCAATTCATTTGAACCAAACAATTGAAAAGTCCATTCAACCCAATTTCAGCCCAATTCAATTCCCACTGAATTTAAATGCAATTACAAACCAATTCATTCATGTGAAGCAAACGTGATGTTATTGTTTTCGGAGAAGAAAACAGAAAATTGGAACGTACGGTTTTTAGGAATGAATAGGCGAAACAAATTAAACTCTTTGATTTATACTCTGGGCCCTTACTGAAATTGATGTCATTATTATTGTACTTTGAATTTTATCATAGCCATTTGTCTTTAAACTCACTTTGCCTTTCTCCACTCGAGACACCACTCAACTCTCACAACTGCACCAGACTCAATTCCCTCACGACTTCACGACACTACTTCACCACAACATAATACTTTGGGTTGCTCCTTTATTTAGCCATAGAATGTCGGTTTACAAACCGACTTGTAGTAAATACACTTGCTAAAAGTCCACTTATTCATTTATTATATTTGACATTTTATCAAGGCAATCCGGTTAAGTAAATTAGTTTTCAACTAGTTCACATTTAGCCTATAGGTTAGCCATGATGAGCTTTGACATTTACTCCCATGTGTTAGTAAAATGTCAAAGGCTTGGAGAAATCTAGAGAATGTTCGAGTAGTCGGTGCACTTCTAACATAGTCTAAGTTAGGTTTTTTTATATACGGTTTTCTTTGTTTTCCTCGTATGATCTGATATTTTCTTGTGTTGTTTTGCAATAAAAACAACTCTGAATTTTTTCTTTTGAAGTTTGATCTTGAATTCTGCATTTCCATTGAGAGAAACGAAGGTCAGTGTCTCTGTTTTTTTTTTTCTCTCTAAGTTAGGGATCTCATTGATTCTGTTTTCTTTGTTTCTTCTTTATTCAGTTCTTTGTTTATTTTTCCCCTTTTATGTAATAAATCTGACTATGATTTTCTTGTTTTGAAGTTTGATTGTGATTTTCCTTTGAAACCAATCATCAAATGTTTGATTGCTCTCCTTATCAAATCTAACTCCACATTTGAATGCTCTCCCTATAAAATCTAAATCCACATGTGGTAAACCATATTTTTCGGGTCAAAAGATATTCGATTAATTCTTTTTCATCTCTGCAAATACAACAATTTTTGCGTGCTCGACATTCTACAATGTCTTTTTCATAGATTACTCATGGTTGAAACATCATTCTTAACATTTCCACCGGAAATCTTTGAAAAAGAATCCACTAGCTTTAGATTTAGATGACATCAATAGAATAAAAGATAAAATTGTTTCCTAATAATTCACGGCAATCACCTCTAGTGATATCAACTTAAAATTAGTTTAAAATTTTTGCTCTGCCTATTTGTATTTCCTAGAATTGATGTCGTTTAGATTTCTGATATTTTTTCTCTGCAATTCTTTAGATTTTGTCCTTGGAATTTGCCATATATATACTTATTTTTTGAGTTATCTACAAAAACACAAGCAAACCATTGATTTTCTGGTTGACGGTAAAAGTAAATTCACCATAATTGCTCAAAATGCTTGTGTTCCTCCAAGCTAATTAAGTAAATTTTACTGATTTAAATGAAACTGACTTTTTTCTTTTGTTGTTGTGTTCTAAATTTCAGGCTTGAGAAAACCTCTAATTTAAAAAAGAGATCAATGTTTTTAAAACCGGACCGGTGGATGAATCAGTAATACCACCGGCCCCGATTTGATCGATTGAATCAGTTCAATTGCCGATTTAGTCCATGAGAGAGAATTGAATGTGAAACTATAATTTTATATACAATAAATATTAAATGGAAGGCTTCTCATCCTAAGGGTCATTTGTTGTGTTTCAGCTTCCTTAACAGACCCTTTTAGCTTCCTCAACAGACCCTTTTATGAACACATTAGATGCAGAAATATTAGTTAGTTTCCTCAATGAACCCTTTTAACACATGAATTTTGCAAAAGAAAGAGAGGGAACTCACACAACTAATTTCCATAGAAAGCAAAATCACATGACTCTCTCTAATTGTTGGAGTTGAATACCTGCAAGAGACTAAGATTTTTATATAGGGTAATAAAAAGCTGGTCACTTATTTACAACTTCTTCAAAGGATTTTGAGAAGCCAACATTATAACATAGACTTAAGCTGATAAGTAATAGGAGTACTAAACTCTTGATCACAACAGAGAGAACACCAAAAGTAAGTTTTAACAGAATCAAATAACCCTTAAAGGAAAAATAAGCACGAAAAAAACAATCGACTTCTCTCAAAACCTACCAAGAACTTTCATAATATATAAATAAAGGTAAAACAATATATTGTTACCTTTAAAAAATAGAAATTGTAGTCAGATACAACATTAATGGTACCAATGAATAAGTCTTGCAAATATATATAAATATATCAATGTTAGAAAATAGGAAATAAATCAACATAGACAAAGAATTCGAAACAGATTGTCTCCTCCTAAATGAGTAATCTAAAAACATAGATTAGTGAGAAATTAAAGCTTCTTAATCAATAACATGCCAATCTACAGCAACCAGATATTCTTCAAGGCAAGGAAAAAAAATTCCTTACTAACATCATGCAATGAAGTGAATAAATATGCCCCCTTGAAGTTAAAGCAGTTGAAGACTTAAAGTTTTGTAGAAGCTAATTTGCCTTAGCCACCACATATTATGAGCCACAACATTACAAATATCAATAAATAATGGTAAATCACGCTGAAAAAGCAGAGAAGTGAAAGTTGGTGTTGACGCCATGTGTTTTTGATGATAACAAAACATTCTCTTCATTTAAGTCTAACAAAGCTCCTAAGTGTGCAGGTACAATATTAGCATATTATTGACTGCACTAACAACCTTTCTAGATGCCTTGCTTGGTGATATTAAGAAGCTCATTGAAGGACTTAAAGATATAGACTTGAAGCTTCATAGGAGATGACTCCATGATAAATTTATTAAGGGAATATGAAGCATGAATAAGGTCAATGAGAGAATTCAAGTGGAATAGAAAGGAAGTCAAGCAAAGCAAGATTTGACTGGATTAGATACCTTACGGATTACTAGCTTTCTCATCAAAGGCTTATTGGATTTAAATTGGAAGCTTCATGAGTGGAAGAATGGAATTAATATTTTGAAGATACATGAAGCATGGAAGGAAGAATGAGAAGCTTAGTGATAAGTAAATGGTCCAATCGTGATTGCCTATGTAGATGAGACTAACGCTACAACTATGAAGATGAAGATCGAACATGGAAGCATAATTCAAATCTTCAATACATTGGCAATAAAGGGCGAAAAGAGTTATGGTCATTAACATGAAAATACAGTCAGAATTAGTGACACTAATTTAAGCGCAAAAATTAGTGCGACTAATTGACTGTACAGACAGACCTTGACAGACTAAATTTCAGCACCAGAAAACGACAAAATAACGGCTAATTCGCTGTCAGTCGCACCAGAACGGTCTGAAACGGCTAGAAATGGCTAGTTTTCTATTTCTTCATATATATACAAGTTCAAATGGTGTAGAAGCATGGAGAGACAATATGTAGAGGGTAGAACTTAGCCAAACTCTCCAAATGGCCTTTAAACCAAGAATTCTTCACTCCTATCATTTTCCCTTGGTTTTTGGCTTGAGGTTTAGTGTGTTTATAGTCTATATTTTTATGTAAACCTCTTAGAGCTTTAATTGTGTAATGAGATCAGTTTAGGATCACTTGTACACATCTTCCTTTTGAATTAAGTTGGGTAGAGAGTGTTGGGAAGACACTCAACAAGCTAGGGAGCTTGGGTATGGAGCATGGGATTTGCTCAACATGTAAAGGCGTGATGAAGGCCCGTGAACTTCATTGTAAAGGCGTGATGAAGGCCCGTGAACTTCATTGGAACGGCGTGATGAAGGCCCGTAACTTCATTGTTTGTAAGAGCTTGGATGGCTCGGTTGTGGTGGCTTGGTGAATGCCTTTAACTTCATCGGTTTAGTGGATTTGTTGAAATCCTTGGTGGGAATAGCCAAGATAGAGGACGTAGGTCATGGAGGACCGAACCTCTATAAATGAGCTTGCATTGTCTACTCTCTAAACCCTTAAGTTGAATTCTGCTCTCACTAAAAATTTCAACAACTCTATCCTCTATAGACTTCAAGTTACACTCCTAATCATATACAAACCTTCATGATTGATGTTCAACTCAGAATCAGTGCCACTGGAGATTACAGAATCTGCTGTCGTTTTTATTGTATTGCTCGCACTAACAGCAGGGTTTGAATTAGTGTCACTAAGTACAAAAGTTGTTGTCATCATTCTTGTTGAATTGCTGCAGAAGCTTCAAAAGTTTTTGAAAAAGTGCTATTCCACCCCCCCCCCCTACCACTGCCCTACGGGACCAACCGTTTGGAGGACTATAAGACCATGCCTACATATTTTCTAAGAATCCATAAATGTCCAGCCACATATTGGCCAGTTAATGAGATAAATATAAAATATTATTCTTTAGACATGTAAGCTACATCTTAAAAAAAATACATGATCTCTTTCACATGAAACCATGGTGAAATGCTCATTGCAAAACTGTAAAATATAGTAAATTGTGCACAACTCTATACTCAAAGAAAGAGAAGCTACTTGCGCCAATATAGAAAGAATACCTGGTACAAATCTCTCCGGATGCGAATGATCAGATCTCTTGCTTGTTTGAGCTATTCTTTCTAAGAAATATGTTTCAACATCAAGTCATCCATCTGCAATTTTTAAAGAGAAATTCCATATCATAGTTCATTAACAAAAGACAAAAGATACCATTAAAGTTTAACTAATATGAAAGCCATTGTCTTAAACCCAACTTTTTTGTCATTCAAATCCGATTTGCTTCTTTGTTGATGATCAAGCCAGAGCTCTTTCCATGGCTTTTATCACCTGCACGCACAACCTCTACCATTTGACTATATGCTCAAACTTATGCAAATGATCAACTATATATAAACATGTTCCATGTTATATATTACTGATAGAAGAATAAGCAGAAGTAATGAGCATGACTTTCCTTTAACAGAAGTACACAATCAATAATTTTATGGCATCCCAAATCATCATATTTGATGTTGAAACAGAATTTTAATTATTGAAGAGAAAAAACTCATTAAGTAATATGCTAAATATCCTGACTAGTTTCATATAAATGACTATTTAGGCTAAATAAGAAGCTAGGCACTGTTTTGAGAAATTATATATGTATCTTTCAGCAAAGATGTGGAGTGTAAAATCAATAAATATCCACTAAGTGAACCATGGAGTCTAAAGCAAAGCACAGATAGAAGCCCCTGCCATCTAAAACTTTTGGTACGAAGTCAAGATCAATCTTTAAAAGTAATTAATCAAAAATGCAATAAATCCTACATCTTCACAACGACAGACAATACATATATTCAAACCTGGTATGAATACAAAGCAAAGTTTCTAATAAAACTTGGTATGAGTAATTGGAGAACAACCAAAGAAACATTCAAAACCTGCCAGAAAAAGAAAATGTGTCTTAAAAGCAAATTATAGTCTATTTGATGCATATAATCATTTCAACAAAGACAAAAGATGAAATGAGTTTTAAAATGCTAAAATTGGTCAATTGTCAAAAAAATAATAAACATCATGTATATAATATACATTTTCATATCGTCACTGTTGTAAGCGAAATGGTCAGATACTAAAATTTTAACAAAGAATAAAGTCAAATTCAATATTTAAAAGATTAAGCCATGCAAATTAGGAAATATATGCGAGAGAGGCCCCATTTTTTCATTGTTATTTCCTGTACTCTTAACTTCAGTTCTCTTTTTACGCTCAAAGTGCCTCATGATGGTTCGCAAGCGAGTGTGTTGAACCCAACAGGACTGCAGGGAACCTTCTCCAAAGAGGCAAGAGACCTAAACCTCTCTACATAGCATTTTATTGGCGTTAAATGCACTGGCCTATCATCTTGAGCAGAATCACTAAGGGTTTGACTAACAAAGTCCACGTTTGCCCATTTATGACCACCAGATTCAACCAACAAATCAAACTTCCTTCTCCTTCCCATTCAATCAATTGACAAACAGTGTAAACAAAAAATTGAACCTAAAAGATGAACAACCAAACCCAAAAGATGAAAAACCTTGTCTAAGAGAACCCAAGAGAAAAAAAAAACATATAAACTGCATTAAAACCATGGCCAAGCATTGTGAGACTAAAATAAGAACAATAAGCAAGCAAACAAAGGGAGATTCCACCAGCGAAATCATTACAAGCACAGAAGATGCACAAAACCACATTATACAAATTAATAGCAGAATCAACATAAATATAAAGGAGTTAGATGTTGATCCTATATATGAGTTACTTTTTTCCTAAGCTAGACCAAAATCTGAGGCTCACCCGAGAAGGACAAGCAAGGAAAAAAGCAACCATAAACATGGAAGGCTTGAAATATGATAGATAGCTGAAGAACAAAAGGAAAAATAGAGCACAAAGACAACGTAAAACAAAAGGAAAAATGGAGCACAAGCCTGTGTAATCCCAAGGGGAATTCAAGCATTAAAAACGATTGAACCTGCATAAAGGGGAGAAAGGGGAAAGCGATGTGGACAAAGGGGAAAGTACTCCAAAACTTCATGGAGAGTGCTTTCCATGGAAAGTCTTCCCCATGAGAATCTACCCTTTTTTTTGTAATAATCAAAATATAAAAGTTTAAGTTAGGCTAAAGCCCTAGGGGAAAGCAACCCCCTCAGCATCTAAGACCATGCAAACCGAGTCTGGAGGCGCTGGATAAATTTGAAACTCCTTCTCTAGATCACAACCTAACTTGGACATCAAATCGGCACAAAAATTTCCTTCCTGCAGAGTGTGTTGATACCTTTTTTTATTTTAACGAAACTATAGAAAGTCTTTCCATCATTTACTTTCTCACATGTTTTAATTCAACCAAACTAGGGAAAGTCTTTCTACCCTACTAGTTTCTATGGAAAATAATAATTATAAACTAAATAAACACCTCAAAGAGTGGTGCCAAAAACAAAAACACCCTCAAAGAGTAGTAAATTGAAAAAGAAGGTTTTTTTTCCATCAGATTGAAAAGGAGATTTTTTTGCCAGATTGAAAAGTAGATTGAAAAGGGGAAAAATGAGAAAAATGTTTTGAAAGAAAAAAATGGGCCATGAGTATTGTGTAGTACCAGATTAGTGATAGCGTCAAAATGAAATAGAAGAAGGTTCCAGTGAACCCGAGAAGAAATATAGATTGAGAGGAATGACAGAAATATTTTTCTATTGATAATTCTAATACCTTGCAAATATCCAGTACAATGTTTTTAAACCCAAACCGGCCCGACCGGTTCAACCGGTTCAATCGGGACCCGACAGCCTTACCGGTCCAGAAGACCCCCTACTCGTTACCTGTGGGAACCGATCAAAACCCGGATAATCGGGACCCATTTAGACCGCTTTAACCGGAAAAAACCGGTTTTTATAAATACAAGTCAAAACCCTAATTTTTTTTAATCACTTCTCTCTTTCGCTCGACTATTTCTACTTCTCCAGTTCTCCTCTCTTAACCGCCTCTGCCCCAAACTCAAAAACCCTCAGATCTCCCCAATTTCTTCTCAAGAGTTAATCTAAATTTCTTTCTCACCTCCTCAACTCACTCCCCAATTTCTAGTTTTTCACCATTGTTGCGGGCTTGCGGCTTCAACTCCACCATCAAAATTGGAAAATTGGTAAGATTTAGTTTAGCCCATGACCATCGTTTCTTACTTCTTCAATTTTCAAGTCTTATCTTAATTCTTATGTAGAAAATCTATATATAAGATGAGAATAATCATATGAGAATAATTGTTTCTTGCTTCTTCAATTTTCAAGTCTTGATTTAGTTTACCAGAACTTTTGACTGCCTCTTTTCCCATCGAGAAGTTGCATGCGCTGCCATACAAGTAGACTAAGCACATCTTATATAATTTTTGTTTCAAAAAATTTTACAGTTTTAGAAGATGATTTTAAAAAGAAAAAAATATTTATGAAAAGGGCATCTTTTTTACATCTTGGTGAAGTCATATTTATCATGTAAAATGATGCCGAAAATGATTTCAATCATATTATAAGATTCATGGAATGCTAAAATTTCAAATGAGGCAACCGCTAGTTTCACTACATAATTGCTCCCATTATTCTGATGAGGTAATAAGTCCCCATGTTCTCACTGTATCTTTTTTCTTTGTTGTTTCCAATCTATGGGGTGTGCTTGATGCATGAATTATGGTAGGATAGGACTATATTTGTACAATTTTATATCTGAATTGAATTATTTTAGCGGTAAGCAATAAGCGGAATTGAATTCTCTATTTACTGCTTGATGCTACTACTGCATATAGAGATAGAGCATGCTACTCTGCCTGTCCAGATTTCTAATTTAATGGATATGGATATGCTTTATATTCTTCAATTTCGTTGAAATCTATAATATGTTAGCATGATTTGTTATGTCTATAATCTGTTAGCAACTTAGCATGATCTGTTATGTTAAATCTTTGTAGGCAATAATGTCAGACACTCCAAATTCGAGCACCTCACCTTCAGCAGCACACAACTCAACAGAACCAGAGACTTCCACATCGTCAATTCGCCAAAGAAATGATCCAGCATGGGCTTATGTGTCTGAAGTAAGGGGTGAAGATGGGAAGAAGATGTTGATATGCTGTTTTTGTGAAAAAATGATAAAGCATCGGGGTATCAATTGGATGAAAATGCATCTAGCTGGAAAGAGGGGAGATGTTGGTCCATGTAAGAAGATTCCGATGACATTAGATATAGGATGGAAGAGAACTTGAAGGAACTTGATAAACAAAAAATGGAGAAGCAAGTGAACTATGAGGAGGCATTTGTTAATGATGGCAGCAACACTCCTCACTGCAATGCAAGTGCTAGTCATAGCGTTGGTGGGAATTCAAAGAAAAGAAAAATGTTGGAGGGATACAATCTTTTTTTCCTAAAGGTACCGGTCCAGGTTCTCAACCAACTATAAAGGCAACAATTCAAAGTAAGGAGAGATGGAATCAAGTAGATATGGCTATTGCAAGATTCTTTATGATAATTGTATACCTATCAATGTTGCCAATTCTGTCTATTACCAAGGCATGATAGATGCCATAGCATCAATTGGATCGGGGTACAAAGGCCCATCCTATCACGCTTTAAGAGTGAACTTATTAAGAGATGCAAAGAAAGAGGTGCAGCTGTTTGTTGACTCTTATAGAAGTACTTGGGCAGAAACAGGATGCACTATCATGGGTGATGGATGGAAGGATGTTAGACAAAGGTCGTTGATCAATTTCCTTGTTTATTGTCCAAAGGGAATTTCATTTATCAAGTCTGTTGATGCTTCAGATATTAAGTCTACTGCTACAAATCTATGTAACCTGTTTGTTGAAATTGTGGAGATGGTTGGTGTTACTAATGTGGTTCATATGGTGACTGATAATGGGGGCAATTACAAGGCTGCTGGGAGGTTACTTTCGGAGAGATATCCCACAATTAGTTGGTCACCATGTGCTGCGCATTGCCTGTATCTAATGTTGAAATACATTGCCAAGATGTCTAATGTGGAGAGTTCGGCAACTCTTGCATCTACTATCACAGTCTTTGTCTACAATCATAAGTGGACTTTGGCATGGGTAAGGAGAAGAGCTGGCTGGACAGAAATCTTATGCCCTGGTGAAACAAGGTTTGCTACAACCTTTATTGCATTGAAGAGCATTCATGATCAGAAATCTGATTTGCAAGCAATGGTTACTAGTAAAGATTTTAGTACTTGGCTTGGATCCAAAACACAAAAGGGTAAGGAAGTTAAAGAAATCATTCTCAGCAATAAGTTTTGGAATGATTCCTTGGTGATCATCAAGATTGTAGGTCCGCTTCTACGCTTATTGAGACTTGTGGATTCCGACGAGAAGTCGGCGTTGGGTTATGTTTATGAAGGCATGTATAGGGCACGTAAGGGCATTAAGAACACCTTTCAAAACAAGGGTTGTACAAACCTTACATTGATATTATAAAGGAGAGGTGGGATTCACAATTGCGCAGAGATATCCACGCAGCAGCATATTTTTTGAATCCTGCATCCCAATATGATCAAGACAGCTTCTGCAAAAAAGCCTGAGGTTATGAAGGGTGTTCTAGATGTTATCACCAAACTTTCATCCAACAAGACTAAGGCATGTGATGAGATGAGGCTGTTTCGAGATCGTTTGAAGTGTTTTGGCCGAGATCTTGCCATCAAGACTTGCAAATCTACTCAACCAGATATATTATATTGTAATTTTCCATCAATTTTGATTTCTTATTCCAATTATTTTAATTTATTCTATATTTTCTTTAAAATTTAGATGAATGGTGGAAGTTATTTGGCCATGATGCTCCTAATCTGCTAAAAGTAGCAATTCATCTTCTTAGTCAAACTGCATCTTCTTCTGGATGTGAAAGGAATTGGAGTGTTTTTGAGAGGGTTCATACAAAGAAGAGAAATAGATTGGAGCATCAAAGACTTAACGATCTTGTTTATGATCACTATAACCTTCGTTTGAAGAATAGGTATGAAACATTGAATTGTTTAATTTCTGAAATTTTTTGGTAGATGAAGATCTAATAAGTCTGATTTTGTAGGATATATAACAAGAAAAAGAACTTGGATCCAATTGATTATGAATGCATTGATCATATTGAATTTTGGGTTATTGAGCCGGAAGGACAAAGGGAACTTGACTATGACGAGTTAGAAGAAATGCTTAATGTGGAAGAAATGCAAGAGCAGCAAACACAACAAACTCAACATAGCCAGCACCAAGTCAATTCTGCTGGATTTGGAGGTAAGTAATCAAATGCAGAACCACTAAAGCAACTTTGTTGAAGTATGAAAAATATTGAATCTGTAGTGAAGTTATTGATAATTCTTTGTTTGTTGTTTTACTAGATGGTGATCATGAATTTGATGGTGTTGATGATGATGGAATTGATGATATAGAGCTACCTAAAGGGCTTGATTTTTCATCATTTGGTGATTTGGAGGGTTGAATGATCAATGATAGTCTTTGAGTTATTTGGCTAATTGTATTTGAGTTATTTGGCTACCTTGGTTATGTTTAATTTTAAGTTTCGGATTATGTATTTGCTATTTGGCTATTTGCTTTTGTATGTGGAAGATGGATTATGGATCATATTTGCTACAATGTTGAGCATTATATGCTCTCTGATGGATTATTTTTTGGCTTTGATGGGTTATATTTTTTGTTAGATACTTAGAAAGGATTAATGGGATTTATGATACTCTTATAATTTTCTCCTGAATTTCTTTTTTATATATACCTATATTTATAAAATTATATTTATAATATGCTGACGTCATCACTTATGACCCGCCCGGTTCAACCGGTTGGCCCGATTGACCCGTGACCCGGGGAGTCCAACAGGTTAAGGGCCGGGTCGGGTTTAAAAACATTGATCCAGTAAAGGTGTTTTTATACAATGGCTAACAAGGAATTAATCAAGTAAAGTGTCTACAACAATTCAAACATAGAGTAATTGGGCTAAAGAGTAAATGGGCTAATATGGGCTTGTCAATGGTCCATACGTGTAACATTTGCCCCTCCTTCGAACAATCCTTGTCCTCAAGGATCAAATGATGGAAACCTCTATTGAAGGGTGAATAAACACTCCCATGTTGCATCCTCTGCAAAGCTATTACTCCATAGGACAAGAACTTCAGTCATAGCTCAACCTTTGCGTTTTACCATACGTCTATCCAAAGTTACAATAGGTTCATGAGTAATTAGATCATTTGGATCCAAGACAGACAGGTGGGGGTGAAAAAAAACTGAACCAATATGCTTTTTTAGCTGGCTCACATGGAATACATGATGAATCTTTGAGCCTGCAAGTAATGCTAGCTCATAAGCAACACTTCCTACCTTCTTCAGTACTGCAAAAAGACCATAATACTAAGGGGAGAGCTTCGAATTGGTTCTGTGCTAAACAGACATTTGCTGATAGGGCTGAAGTTTGAGATACACAAGGTTCCCAATTGAAAAAGATCGATTTGTCTTGTGCTTGTCTGCCTGTTGTTTCATTCTGTTTTGTGCCCTATGTAGATGGAACCTGAGCAATTGAATGGTGGCTTCTCTAACTTTTAAGCTTCAATCCACAGTGTCCACCTTGGATTCACCAGGTAAGTAAGGCATGTATATAGGTGGTGGCTAACCATATACAATTTCAAAGGTTGTTGCCTTAGTTGCTGAACGGAAGTGAGTGTTGAACCAAAATTCTGCAGTAGGTAACCACTTACTCCACTCTGTTGGAGACGCACAAGAAAAGCAAGCATCTCAGATATGTTTCAAGGGTTCTGTTGGTGACTTCAATCTGCCCATCAGTTTGAGGGTGGTAGGCTGAGGACATCTTCAATTTCGCTCATAGCAGCTTAAGTAGCTCTTTCTAGAAAGAACTAAGGAAAACTTGGTCTCTATCAGAAACTATGGTCTCTGGAACCCCATGTAATTTGTAAATATTATCCAAAAATGCCTGAGCTACAGTGATAGCAGTGTATGGATGTACCAAAGCAACAAAGTGAGTGTAATTACTGAGCTTATCGACAATAACCATGATCACATCTTTGCTAAAAGATCTAGGGAGACCAGAAATAAAATCCATTGATAAGTCAATCCAAACCTTGGTTGGAATAGGTTGAGGTTGAAGCAAACCTGGTGGAGCAACATTTTCTGGTTTATTTTGTTAATAAACTTGGCACTCTCTTACAAACTGTCTAGCATCACGTTTGAGTCCTTTCAATACAACAGACTTGATAACCTTTTGACAGTGGCATCCATGCCAGAATGTCCTGCAGATGGAGATCAATAGAAGTACTCCATTATGTCCCTTTTGAGTTGATTATCATGTCCCACTACCAGCTTTCCTTGTGCCTGAGCTGATTATTAAGCCAAGAGCACTTTCCCCTTTTATGGACTTAGCATTAATGATGAGTGCAGCCATAATAGGATCACTAAGCCAAGTTTGCTGGATTTTGGGGGTAAGATTTGTTTGTACAGTAGTCAAAGCACACAATTGAGCATCAGGAATTCTAGATAATGCATCAGCAGCCATAATTGTTGTCGCAACGTGCGGGTCCGGGGTCCTGAACCCTACCGTTTAACGACTTTAAGGAATTGGAAGGGGAAACTATTGTCCCCTTTTTTTTTGGAGTCGCCACTAATCTTTTTTAACCTAGGTCTAGGTGTGATTAGCCACCTATCAGATTATTAAGTCTAATATTAATCTAAGCTTGGCTAAGGCAACACTAAACCTAATAAACAGTCTTCTAACCAGAGTTCTAAGGTTCGGGAGTCGGGTACGCGTGGGGAAGGATTAGCACCCCCACGACGCCCGTCAAAATACGGCACTGACTAGTCTAGACTTAACATGGGTTTCTATTATTGGTCGTTTCTATTTTTTTTAAAGAATTTTCATGCCATTTTAGAAATTTTATTAGTCTTTGATATTTAGACAAGCAAAAAATGGTTTCTAAATTTTGAAATAGGATTGTCGGGAATTAAAGCCGTTTATTGTTTGTTCTCTTTTTGGGTTCCTCATGAGAGGATTTTCTTTAACACTTACCATTAAAACGATTTGATTTGAAAAATGCTTTTGATGAGAACTTTCCCATTTTAAAAACTAAAACCGAAAATGACGGGAACTTTCCCTAAATTGAAAACTTAAACTTGGTGGGAACTTTCCCAATTTAAAAAACTTTAAAAAAACTGAATGGGAACTTTCCCAATTTGAAAACTTAAACTGGTGGGACTTTCCTAAGTTAAAAAACTTTGACCTGATGAAATTCTTTTTGATTTTTTAGTTTTGATTTTTTTTGTATTTTTTGAAAACTTTTTTGTTAATTTTGAAATGCTCAAATTTTCCTTTTGAATTTTTATCTTTGAAAACTAAAAGAGAACGATTTTCAAGCACAAAATCTTTTTTTAAATTTGGAGAAAATAGTTTTATTCCATTTTTTCAATTTCTGTTTCTTTGATTTTCTTTAACCATTAATTGCAATTACTAAGTCTAAACTCTAGATGCATGAATGCAAATGGTGCATGTTTTCCGATTACATGCAATTTTTTACCGAATAATTATACGAGGATTTCCTTCCGGGCACCCGCCACTCAAACTGGCTAAGACCCCCGTCCGGAAATTCCAAGCCTAGAAAGGATCAATTGAAACCGACAAAAATTGTCTAAGTCCCAATTATCGTTCCATCATCGGATCCAAATTTTTAATCTCACATGACATGGCATAGTTAAATAATGGCATAAGGAAATATACGTATGAAATTTAAACGTGAATGCATATGAAGCATATTTAATTTCCTGAGTCCAATTTTATTCTATTTTTAAGAGCATAGGTCTATGTTGAATTGGAAGTTTAAAACCCATACGCAAAAGATAAAAGGCCCAAAGGATAAGTAAAAAACTAAGCCCATGCTATAACATACAACTAAAGGCCACACAAGTCAATAAGGCCCAAACATATGGTGCAAAGCCCAACAAAAACTTATGGATGACCACCCCATCATAAGAATATACTAATAATAACCCAAAATAAATAACAATAAGAAGTAAAGCCCAACCTGTTATACTTAAAACAAGAAACATATATATAAAGGGAAAAATCATAGCAAAAATAAGACTCAAAAAGACCAAACCTATCTAAAGGCCCAAACAAAAGAAAATTAAAGCCCAAACACTATATAAAGCCCAACAGAAAATAAGCAAAGCCCAAAGAGTTTTAAATAAACCAAGGCCCAACAAAATTAAGTTTTTAAAAAACAACTCATACCAAGCCTTAATCAATATTTTCATAATGATTGTTAATGGCAACTTTAATTTCTAACTAGCTAAGCTAATAATTTCCAAACAATTATTCCTAAATTCCATATTAATTAATTGTAATACCGTAAAAGTAATTGTGGTGATTAAAATTCAAATTAAGTATTAAAAAAAATGAAATGTGAGAAGAATAGAAATATTTAAGTTAAGTGGGAGAAAGAAGGATCAAATTAAAGGAAGTAAAATAAAAAGGATTTAATTGAGAAAGTGTGACAAGTATGGGGAGCTAATGTGAAATTTTACCAAGTTTTAATTTTTTAAATAGTCTTCTTCTTCTTCATTTTTTTTCCCTACGGCTTTCTCAAGCTTTGTCTCTTTTAGCTCTCTCTCTCTCTCTCCCTCTCTCTACAAAGAAACACCCCAAATTGGCCATGAGATTAACATGCAATTGGAGGATTAGAGAGCCCATGAAAATATAAATCTAGTGTAGCCTATTGAATGGGAGTTCATGGAGAAAAGTTTGATTTATTTGAGTTCAAAGTATTTTGAGGTAAGTTCTCATAATTTTGAGGAAGTTGAATATGTTTAATTATTGTGAGTTTAAATTCTTACTTGGGTTTTTGTTTGGGTGGTATGGGAGGCTTTTAATTTGGTTCAAAAAATGGAAGGAACAAATATGGAATTTAGAGGCTTTGGAAACTAAGAGGAATTGATGGTTGAAGCTATGGAGGGCCTTGGAAGTAATGGGAGAATGAAATAGATATTTGGGTAAGTTGTTTTGAAATATTGTTGTTGGAGTTTTTTTTTTTTTTTTCTTCTTCTTGCCGGACACCCACCGGAGGTTGGTCAGAATCTGGAATTTTCCAAATTCCGGCAGCACCTATTTTTGGCCAATTTGAACCATTTTACAACCCTTTTTCACCAAATTTCATCCCAACATTACTCCTAAGCTTAAGATCAATATATTACAGGTCCAAAATTAAAACTAAAACACCAATCAACACCATTTCAAACTATTTATGGGTTTTTATACATCAAATTAGCAATCAACTAAAAAAAAACTCCAACAACAATATTTCAAAATAACTTACCCAAATATCTATTTCATTCTCCCATTACTTCCAAGGCCCTCCATAGCTTCAACCATCAATTCCTCTTGGTTTCCAAAGCCTCTAAATTCCATATTTGTTCCTTCCATTTTTTTGAACCAAATTGAAAGCCTCCCATACCACCAAAACAAAAACCCAAGTAAGAATTTAAACTCACAATAATTAAACATATTCAACTTCCTCAAAATTATGAGAACTTACCTCAAAATACTTTGAACTCAAATAAATCAAACTTTTCTCCATGAACTTCCATTCAATAGGCTACACTAGATTTATATTTTCATGGGCTCTCTAATCCTCCAATTGCATGTTAATCTCATGGCCAATTTGGGGTGTTTCTTTGTAGAGAGAGGGAGAGAGAGAGAGAGAGCTAAGAGAGACAAAGCTTGAGAAAGCCGTAGGGAAAAAAATGAAGAAGAAGAAGACTATTTAAAAAAATTAAACTTGGTAAAATTCACATTAGCTCCCCATACTTGTCACACTTTCTCAATTAAATCTTTTTTATTTTACTTCCTTTAATTTGATCCTTCTTTCTCCCACTTAACTTAAATATTTCTATTCTTCTCACATTTCATTTTTTTTAATACTTAATTTGAATTTTAATCACCACAATTACTTTTACAGTATTACAATTCTACCCCCTTTAAAATTTAGTTTCGTCCGCGAAACTCCATGCTTTATTCTGTAGTTGTCACCTCGATGACTATCGTCAGCTATTATCAATGTTGGCACTACTACCCTCCTTAAAATAGACCATTACTTAATCTTTGACCTCCAACGTTTTCAGTTCCAAACACCACATTAAAGAAATCGTGTGTCAACTAGTAGTTCCTTAGATCCCTTCCACATCTCAGACTTCAAAAAAATAAGTTCCCAAAAATTTCCATATCAACTGAATCATCACGTCTCAGTCTCTAACATTTTAAGTTAATCTACCTTTAATTTTACAGAATTATGTATGGATCTTTATACATCAACCTTTAATATTAACCAATTCAAATTTCCTTATCCCTCATAACTTAATGTCCAAATATTATCAGCAAAGCTTATATCCCTTACTTTCAAATAAAATCAAACCATTACCAATTCGATAGTCGTTAGTGCTTACAAATTTCTGCAAGACCAATTTTCGATTCTTCATTCTTTAAAAGTCATAAAATACACTCACGAGGTATCCATTAAGGTTCGGAGGGTCATTCCATTTCATCCATTCCGTCTAAGATGGAATGGAACACTGGCTTCAACTTCCTTCTATTATAATAATCTTAGTTTATAAACAAAATGTCATTCGAAAATCTTATTCTGGCGCTTTGGTCTTTGCACATCAAAATTCCCATATTACTTCCGACAACTGATTAATTAACTCTCATTTTACCTCAAGATCGAGTATAGTTGTTTCCACTTCTAATACTCCGTGTTTACTCATTGGTATGCGAGATAGTTGTAACATGCCTTGCGTTGTCTTGTTCTAAGCCAAGCTACCAATCACTTCTTCAATTCATTGATTAACTAAATTTTTATTAAATCTTATTAATCTTATTACGAAGCTTCCCATCGAATTTTAGTATAAGTCAAAATTCACACTTGGCAACCAAGCTCCTACTCTATTACCGTTAAGTGGGTGTTAAGGCTGAATTAGCGCATTACAAGGAAGTTATCCTAACTGTAGCGGCAGATGACTTCCGATATAATGCATCTACCACACGCAAACTTTTATTTGGTTTTAGTACCCAACATGCTTCTACTTTAACCTCAACTTCAATATATGAGTTCCTTGGAAGCTCGAATAAATCATTAAGCATTAGTTCCATTCGACAAACACTCCTTAGTAGCCGAATGAGTTAACAAACAATGACTGATATATCTGTTAGACTTTAAGACGGCACAATTCAACTAATTCCCAAAATCATTTCTATACTTAGCCAAGGTTCAACCGAATTGTGCACTTCCAACATCCGCTAAGTGTTGGCACAACTCCATTATGTGTCGTCTCTTAAACTTTTCTGTATACCCCTTTTTACCTTTACAATCTTCTTATTCTATATATCAAATCTGAACCAACACTAATATGATAGGTACAACTCAAAACAAACTTCAAATCTTCATGATTGTCTCCAACCATTCGTTTTTCTCAAACTAAGTTCTCATCTTTATGATTCAATCGAAATTCATCATGTACCATTGATACACAACTGACGTTATTTGTCTCAATACTTTTGTGACTTTGCAGTCAACCTGAAGTTCTCGCAGAGTTTGGAGAACATTAACTTGGAAATTTAAGTACATCCATTATATATACTTCAATAAACAAGAATGTTAATGGCGACAATCTCATTCGAAATCAGAAAGAGACCTTAGCTCGACCAGTCAACTTGTCTAATAATTCAAAATATATGACTCACTCTTTTAAAAAAAACGCAATCTTCAAGCCACCCAATTGATCTTTAACATATGATTGTTTAACTTTGAGTCAATTATAGGAAAGACTCGTACTTTTAGTAAAATAGGCATTTGATCACATCCCCACTACCGACACTTGTTCTTACCATTTATCAGTGTAATTTTTTTCTTTAATCAATTTCCCAACGACAAAATTTCATCTCCATTCGTTGTTACCAACAATAGATCACCTCATGTAGAGGTACCAAACCTGACAAGATCTTGTTCAATCTCTTTTTATTCTTAAACTTCTAGCTCAGTTTACTTTCTAGTCGCCACTTCATGCTGCGAAATTTGATTCGAAACAATACCGGGAAGTACTACTAGGGCAATCTCGAATACTCCACAGTGAATAATTTTTAAAAATCGTTCAACCACCCAAACATAACAATTATTTCCATCAATGTTAGCTCCTTTCACATGGACCTTTTTAGTCGAATCGTCAAACTTGATCACTTATTATTTTCCAGCGTGTTGTTCGTCGTAAGCGGTATACGAGGTTGATACTCCAGCGCAATAAGAAGTCATTTGCGGAAATGACATCGAATGAAAAGTTGTTATCGGGTCTGAAAAGAGTGGATGCAGCATACGTGGAAATGATATAGGTGGAAACGTTAAGTTGTGAGTATTTTCCTATAAGCAATTGCGTAGAGCACAAATGTTCCGAGAATCCGGATTCCTCAATTTGCTCTCTTAACGAGGTCGCATCGTGAGAAAAATGTCCTCGTCGACATTGATCACGTTCTGGTGGCAAGAATGTCTGAGAAGAGCAACGAGCTTAGAATTTGGGCAAGATAAACGGAAGATACTCGGAACTTGAAATTAAAAGCAAAATCATTTGAAGAGTCACGATGTTAGTATTTAAAAGAAGGCAAACCAAACATTTTGATTTTAAAACAAAACGTAAACTTAAAAGGTTGATGGACACTTAAGTGCCCGGAACTTATCCTAAACTCACTACAGGCCCACTGGACTTATGATTCAAGGACAATAACCAGATGCTCTGATACCAATAAAGTTGTCACGCCCCGACCCGAAAGTCGAGCACGGACAACCGCCGTGTCACCTCGAAACACGTGTCGGCCGGTCACGCATTTCAAAGCAACACGAAGCGTCAATATCAGATCAAAGATTAAGAAAACATGAATTAAGTATAAATTGCTCGACTTTCGGGTCGGGGCGTGACATTAATTCTAATACTTTTAATCCTTAATTATTTGGCCATAATTCTTGTAATTATCTTTAGTTTGCTAAATTAACAAGCCCAAATATATGTCCCAATAAACAAGCTAACTTACACCCACAAGCCCAATAGAAGATGACAGCAAGGCCCAAATGATCAATTCCAAGCCCAAAGGGCCCAATAAAGTCTAAATTGGACCTAATATAGCTTAAGTTTCTTTTTAGATTATTTCTTAAATATTCCTAACTATAACTCCTAAAGATTATTAACTTCTAGGGATTGTATTCACAATTTCGGACTAATTATAACTATCATATATATTCTATCATAACAAAGTTAAATATTTTTAATTATTGAAACATAAATAGTATTTGATTTAACTTAAAACTAACTGATAGACCCTTAATAGATCGAATTTAAACATAAAGTGCGAAATTGAACTAATCCAAGGGCCTATTTGAAAACGGAACAAAATTTGAGGCTTTATGTGAGTTGATTCATCATCGAGTGGACCAAATTGAATGAAATTAAGGACTACCTTGCATAAATTAAAACCTCAAACACTAAATAGGCATCAATAACAACTTTTCAGGGGCTTAATAGCACGCAAACTCAACAAGACGCTTGTAATTAAAATATAACCTAAAATTTAGCCCATCCTATAAATACAAACCTAAATTCAGAAGTCAGAAGGCTTACCAAACCCTAGATCTAGCGCCGCCGCTGCTACCTCCCACCGGAAATCGCCACCGCCGTGTCGGAGTCCCAAACGCCGTTGGACGAGGCTCAAATGCTGTCAATAGCTTTCTCTCGCGATCCTCTCACCAGATCTGTGACTAGTTTTCCCAAAACCGAACCCGAAAGTTTCAAATCTCGCCTGAACCGAGGCTTCCTCCGCCCTTCTCGATCTCTTTGCTCAGCTGTCGAATAACCCTGGATACTAGGTATGTTCCTCTCCTCCTTTTTCTTTATACTTTCACCGAATCAATTCCTTAAAACTAAGACCTCAAACCTGAATGCCCCGAATCTTAAATCTATGGAAACCTTAACTTTCTTTTATGTTTGATTTTTGGAGGAAAAGTCAGAAAAGGAGTATGAAGAAAGAAGTAGAGGGATGATCGTGAAAAAGCTAACGCTAAAGCAAAGGTAAAAATATTTTTCTTGCTACTGTGTTGTTAAAAATGCTAACTTAAGGAAAATGGAACTATATTTTTTTTGGGTTTTCTGTATTGATGAACTAAGAACTTCAAATAAAAACTGAAAAAGGATTTGTTTGCTATTTTCTCTAAGGAAGCGAACTGGTTAGGGTTTTTCTTTTTCTTTTTGGAAAACTGTTCTTGGAATCTGTGTATGTCCCCACTTAAAGTCTACATGGTCTATATATATATGCTTGAGCATTTTGATGGTTGTGGGTGCTTAGGGCCTAGCTGGCTTTTTGCATGTTTTCTGTTGGCTGGGGATGGGGTGATATGGCCTTTCTTATGTATGTGTAATGCTTGTAGAATGTATGGTGTTGCCATGTAATTGCCTGTGTGGCTTCCTGGTGACTTGTATCTCTGATGTGAAATTGTGAGCTAATGTCATTGGCTCTGTACTTGTGCTAGCAGTGTGCTGGAGTGTGCAAGCTTGTGTATTCATGTGATTAATATACTCCTAGTACTGTGTCAATCTGCTATGTGTGCCATTTTATTCCTCTTCATGTGTATGCACCTCACTATGATTCCTGTCTGTTGATTCTGCCATTTAAAGTCAACTGTTTGGATCCACCGGCTATCATTTGAGAGTGTTGCTTGCCTAATATACTCTGCTTACACTTAAGTGCATTTGAAGACAAAGTCTGGTCTTGTAAAACTTGGTCTGCACGTTCTCCTTAATAGCTTGCTAATCCTCCTCTTGTTTTTGTTTGTTTGTGTCGTATTGCTGCAAATCCTCTTGTTTTGTTCCCTTTGCTAGAGCATCCTCTTGCTGACGTGGCGAGGGGGACCATCCAAGCTTGGTCCCCCAAGTCTGGAAAAGATAAGTACTAAAAACTATCTCAGTATTAATTTAAGTGTTATTTTTTGACCTTAATTGTTACTGACCCTCCTTGAACCTTGTTTTGCAGCAATTTGATGGAGAAATTTGAAGCATACGGCTTAAAAGGGTAGATTAAGAGAGAGAGGATCGAATTGTACCAACTTATTTTTGTATAAGTATTTTTTGGTATCTCTTTTTGTTTTTTTTGTATGGTATTTGTAAAAAAGAAGATTTGGGCCCGAATGCATATCCCCACTTTGGGCCTTCCCACGAATCCAAAGATCCAAGTATCCCAACATTTAGCAAATGGGCCCGAGACACAACGTGGGCCCATAAGCGAATAAATAAAAGCCCAATGCATGTGAGAAGCCAACTACAAATTTAAACCCAATTAAAGGGAAATTTAAAGAAACCTTCCAAAGCAAAAGGGGTCAATAAAGAAAGAAGAGGACCGGACCAAAAGAATAAAGAGGAGAAGACCAAGCGCACAAGCCCACAGCAGGAGAGAGAAAAAAAATACCTTTAACTTAGAAGCTCAAAGCCCAGATGAATTGAAAAGGAGTGCATAAATATAAAAGGGACATGTCCAAAAAGGAGTGGATAAATGGGCTCTAAAAAGGTAACATGAGCGGATAAATAATAATAACAATAATAGGAAGGAGATGGGCTTTGAAAGGGAAGACAACAATGTATTAAGGCTTATCAAATGTTCGGGGCTTAATTCAAAGATTGAAAAGGCAAGCGAAAATAATGTGTCTACAATTGTATTGCCCTTTCTATATGTTAGTTCAAAGTCATACCCCCATCATTTGCACTAGCCACTTGTGTTGTGTAGGGGTGGATGTGGACTGATTAAGTAGGTATTTGAGGCTCTCATGATCAGTTTTGATCTTAAAGTGCCTACCAAGAAGATATGCAGACCATTTCTTAACAGCAGAGAGAATTGCCATCATTTATTTCTCATACACAGAAAGTGCTTGATGTTTTGGAGAAAGTGCTTTACTGAAGAATGCAATAGGTCTGCCTGATTGAGACAAAACAGCACCAATCCCAGTATTTGAAGCATTAGATTCAATCACAAAAACACCCTGAAAATCTAGCATGGCTAAAACTAGAGCTGAAGTCATGGTTTGCTTGAGTGCCTCGAAAGCTATGGAAGCTGCATCAGTCCAAGCAAAATTGTTTTCTTAAGTAAAGCAGTCAAGGGCTGTGCAATCATGCCATAATGCTCAATAAATCTCCTGTAATAACCAGTTAAGCCAAGGAAACCCCTCAATCATTTCAAATTCTGTGGCATTGGCCATTGCAATATACTGTCAACCTTAGTCTAATCCATGGAAACTCCATTTCGAGAAATAACATGTCCAAGATATTCCACTTGAGATGCTGCAAATTCACATTTGGACATTTTGACAAAGAGCTGGTGTGACTGCAATATTTTAAAGACTTACTGCAAATGCAAAAGGTGAGATGGTCAATCCTTTGAATATATCAATATATCATCAAAGAAAACAAGAGCAAACTTTCGAAGATGACCTTGAAACATTGCATTCATAAGGCTCTGAAAAGTGGATGGAGCATTGGTTAAGCCAAATGGCATAACCAAAAATTCAAAATGGCCATGATGAGTGCGAAAAGTTGTCTTGTGAATGTCTTTATCGGCCATTTTGATCTGATGATAGCCAGACCTGAGATCCAATTTAGAGAACCATTGAGCTCCATGTAATTCATCCAATAATTCCTCCACTAACCGAATTGGAAATTTGTCTTTTACAGTGAGTTGATTGAGCTGACGATAATCAACATAAAATCTCCAAGTACAATCTTTCTTTTTGACCAAAACTACTAGGGATGTAAAGGCACTGGTGTTGTCTCAAATTATGCCAGCAGACTTCATTTCTTGGACCATATTTTCCAGTATATCCTTCTGTACAGTTAGGTACCTATATGGCCTGAGTTTGACCACTTTAGACTCATCTTTAAGAGGGATTTGATGGTCATATTGATACGAATCTAGTTGTGATAGATTCAAATCTACCCTTGAAATCCTCCAAAGATCAAACTTGAAACTCCAACTACTAGACTTGATGAAATCGATAGTCTTCCCAAAGATCCAATCTTCTTTCATCGGCCCTAGATTACCAATTAGACCTGCAATTGACAACCTAAGATCACAAGAAACACAACTAGATAATCAATATCTAATTGTTTGCTAGGACTCTACAAGATTGAAGAGATCCTAAATATGCTCAAACTAGAACAATGAAGCTAAATTCTCAAAAGAACTATCTCTTTGATTGATAAACTTAACTTGTGTTTGCAATAGGGATATGGAAACCTTATATAGTAGTAAGGGACGTCCTAACCCTAATCCTAAATAAGTATGGGTGACTATATGATCGAGCCAAAATAGACCCTATTTTTATGATCATTTTCCTATGCTTTTTACTATTTTTATTTGTTTTTTAACCCTATTTTATGAGTATTTGTGTTTTTAGGTCTTGAAGACAAGAAAAGTGGAAACTTGTTGTTTTTCACTCTTTTTGGAGCTAAATTGATGACTTTTCACACAAATATGGACTTAGCAATTTTGTGTATGGATTTGTGAATTCGAAGTTCGTGATTTGAAGACCATTTGAAGATAAATTGGAGATTTGAAGACTTTGAAGATTTATTCCAAGAGCAGGAATTGAAGATTGGAGCTTTAATTGAAGACAAGCCATGGATAAGCCCTTAAACTTTGGTATTTTTTGATATTTTATATGGGAAAATACTCAGCCCATATAAGGTAATAATTGGAATTAAAAACCCAATTAATACCTCCTATATCCAAGGAAATATCCAAATCCCGTAGATTCCTGATTCTAGTCCCAACAGGATTAGGATTCAGCGCAGTTTTGGTAGAAAAATCATAACTTTCTACTCAGACCTCCGTTTGAAGCCCATGAGTTCTCGTTGGAAAGCTAACTCCGAGATATACAACTTTCCTTTGAAGTCCAAGACCCAGTTCTGCCGTTTTCAAGCCCAAAAATACCGTCGAAGTCCCTGCACGAAATCAGGATTTTTTCAGGATCCTATTTTAACTTGGATTCTACTCTAGGAAGACTTTTAATCTAACTTGGAGTCTAAGTTAGACCCAAAACCGACTTAGACCTCTTTCCAAGTTAGGATTGAATTTCCTAGGGTTATTTCCATTATAAATAGCCACCTCTTGTAACACAAATCACATACCACACATACTTTCACACATATAATTTTCTCTTCTTCTTTTTCTCTTCTAGTTCTAGTTTTTCTTCTAGTTTTAGGGCTAGGGTGCGCCACCCTCTCTTTGCATAGAGAGGGTCGGCAACCCTAGGTTATTCAAGAGGAGGATTTCGCCCCAAAGTCCTGTAAGTTTTCTTCTTATTCTTGGATGCTCACTCAATTCATGAGTGAGTAATCCTTTTCATTTCTCCAATGTAGAATTTAATTGATCTCTTGACTCATATCATGGTGAGATTTTGTGCTTATATATGAAAATTGTTCGAGTATTCCTTTGATCTCTGTTTTAATTCTATGTTGCTTGTTTTGATGGATCGGGTCGACACTTTCTTGATAAATTGAGTTAGCATTAGCTAGATCAAGTCGAGGATTAATAGTCCAGGCTTGGTTGTTTGTAGCAATTGGTTGAGAATTAACCACTCCTTCCAAGGGAGATAAGGGACGATGAGTGAGAAATTGCTCTTTGTGCTTGTATTAATTGCTAGTTCTTAATGCTTTGTTTCCTGGTGAATCTTTAAGCCTTGACCGGTAATTGATTTGTTAGGAAGTAAAAGGGGTAATTTAAGTCTTAACCGGTAATCTTATCTAATTAAGGTGATTTAGGATTTAATTCCAACAAGCTATTCTTTGTTTTCATAATTTTTAGATATCAATGATCCATATTATAATTGTCAAGAGGGATATTAATTCTATGTTGGAGGTTTTCATCAATTATTTTCTAGTTTATTCACTGCTATTTTATTAATTGTTTTCTTTAATTTTCTTGATTGCTTTCTTAGTTAATTTTATTTGTTAGTTTTAATCCCCTGTTTCTAAACAAAACTCTTAAGGAATTTTTTGTAAAAGTTAATCTTGGATAAAGTCTATTCCCTTTCTCTGTGGGATCGACCCCTGCTTGCCCTATCTACTTAGTTAGGATTTTGTGGGGATTATTTTTATGATTGCTGACGACCGATCATAAATTTTGGCGCCGTTGCCGGGGAAGTAAGGAATAGATCCAAGAATTTATCTTCTCTAGAATTTTTCTTTTTTGCGTTTTTACTAAAAAAAAATTGCGTTTTCAAAAAAAAAAAATTTGCGTTTTTGAAAAAAAAAAAAAGGTGTTTTTGCGTTTTCTAAAATAAGTAAAAAAAATAAAAGAGTTTTCTGCGTTTTCTAAAAAAATATATATTTTCCTTTATTTTTCTGCTTTTAATTTTTGTTTAAGAACGGTTACTATTAATTTTTTCTTTGAGTTTTTGTTTTTCTAGAAGAAGATCCAATGGAGCAATCACGTTCGATAAGGGAGTTGAATTCCAATTGTAAAGTGCCATCTTTCTGCATTGATTATCCACCAATGGATATGTCCTACGAACTAAAGCCAGGAGTGATCCGCATGTTGACAATTTTCCAAGGAGAACATTATGAGAATCCTCATGAGCACCTGCAAAGTTTCTTTATCAAGTGTGCTGCAATTACTGGGATGCCCGAAGAAAAAGCTAAGCTTCGAACCTTTCCAATCACTCTGGAAGGAAAAGCAAAAAGCTGGTTTCTGAGTTTGCCGCCGAAATCAATAACTTAATGGAAGGGATTGGAGACAGCGTTTTTGAACAAGTACTTTCCAGAAACAAAGCGAGCTGTTGTCAGAAAAAGAATCAGTTCTTGTCAACAATCACCTGACGAGAAGTGGCACCAATACTGGGAGAGGTACAACAAGATCTGCGCAAGTTGCCCATACCACAACCTTAGTGAAGCACTCTTGATTCAGAACTTTTATGATGGACTCAACCATGAAGATCGGACCTATGTTGATGCTGCTAGTGGAGGAAGCCTGACACTCAAAACCCCTGAAGAAGCAAGGAAGCTGCTCGACACCATGACCGAGAACATTCATCAATTCAGCATAACCAATGATGCTGACACAACAAAGGAGTCAGAGATATTAGAGATCCGCAAGGAGTTGAAGGAGTTAACTGCTCAATGCGGAAATCTAGCAAAGATGTTTGACGACTTCATGAGTATCCAGCAAGCCTTTTTCCCAAACTCTTCATATGTACCTCAAAGACACATGAATGAGAACATACAAGGACATGGAGTCAATTCAATCGAAGGAACTCAACAATGGGATGCACGAAAGATGGAATTGCCTGATACTCCGTCTCCACCTTCAGTGGCACCACCTCCTGTACCTGCTTTCTCTGCTGAAACACCACAAGTTGTTGTATCCAAGAAGAAACAACCCACTTCATCGCCAAGAGCTTCTCGACCTAAATCAAGATTCGAAGGGATGAAGAAGATGGAGACCACTTACGGTCCACCACCGTTTCCTCAAAGGTTTGCGCCGCAAAGAAAAACATGCAGTGAAGAAAGCCAAGATGATTCACTTCAAAAGAAGGAGAAGGTAAACATCCCTTTGATTGCTGCAATTAAAGAAGTTTCCAAAGAAGAGATCGAGGCAACATCATCATGGGAAGAACCTGTCCAATCTGAACCCAGCAACGTTAAAGCTTTACCAACGGAGGATCCCAAGATTGCACAAGACGAATCAGATGCACCGAAAGAAGATATCAAGATGGACATCCCTCCACCTTCTCCTCCAAGCCGTGCCAAACCAGAAGATGAGCCACCAGACAATGAACAACTTGGACACCTTGAGCTGAACGAAACAAGTGTGCAAGATTTTGTTGATAACCAACTTTTTGAACAAGAAGAACAAGATTTCTTGGGAATCAACAAACTTCTTGAACAAGGATGCTTTGAAGAGATCAAACACGAGGAATGGATACCTATGGATCAATTCTTTCTGGAGGACAAGAAAATTTGCCAAGACGAGGACACTTTCCAAAGGCAAGACGAGATCAATGCCAATCAAGAATGCCGGAAGCATCCATTGCATCAACCTCTCACGGCAACAAAAATGGCATTGTCATTCCTAGCTATTCATGGAGTCGCCCTCAGCAAAATTGGTGATTTCTTTCCTTATCTCTTCTTTTTACCTTCATATTTTTGTGCTCATATTCTTCCAATCTCATCATATTTGCTTTATGCTTTGAAGTGGTATGATCCACCCTAATAAAGGGAGATGAAGGAAGGTCTAGCCAAAGACATTAAAGAAAGGCGCTGCTTGGGATGCAACCCAAGAATTTACTAACATGTTGATTTTCTTTTTAGTTTTGTTTTTCTTTTTCTTTCTAGGATTTCAAAATAAGGAAACAAGTTGAACAATTGGAGCTTTTTGAACATGTGCAAAAGAAACCGAATGGAAGCCTGAAGGAGAGGAGCAAAGGATGGAAGCCAACGCACCAAAGGGGATAGCAAAGGCCATGATCGAGCCAACCTAGCTAGCTCAGCCGGCTAATGCCCGGCTATGGCCCGGCCATCTACACATAAGGCCTGGCCAGGACCGACCATGCCCGAGCCGCAAAACATGCTAAGCCGGCCATGGCCTGGCTACCCGCGCACCATACCCGGCTATGGCCCGGCCATTGCCGCACCAGCCGCGCGACACAACCGACCTCATCCGCTCCACTTGCGTGCCAAGCTTGGCCAAGACCGGTCATCACCATGATAGCCCGCGCAAACACCGAGCCACCACCGGCCATCCACGCCATGCCACCTCTAACCAGAGCCACATAAATAGAGAAGCTTTCTTCAACTCTTCTCCATTTACTTTTTCTTTGCATGCTTTGATTGATTGCCTATTTCTTGATTTGAATTAGTTGATTGTATTTCTTTTCTATGTTTTCTATGCTTTGATTTAGATCTTTATAATGACTTATGCTATGATTGCCATGATTAATGCTTTGAATTGCTTGAATTACTTGATTGGATGCATACTTTCTTTGTGAGTCAAGTATTTCATTAGCACATCTATTTAGTCATCACACTTATAAGGGACACAACACACACATGTGCATTCACATTGAGGACAATGTGTCTTTTAAGTGTGGGGGAGAGAGTCTAATGGAAAGTCTACATGCATAGAAATCCATGAAATTTTTTGAAATTTTTTCATAATTTTGAATTTTTCATGCATATATTAATTGATTGATTTGATTATGATTGATAATGCTTAGAATTTTTAAGAATTCTTTATTTGATTGATTGATTTTTAGCATGATATCTTATTTCTTAGAATTAGGTATAATTAGAGTTATGTAATAAAAGTTCATTGTTTATTGCTTCTACGATTGCCTATTTCTATAACGTGTGGTTAATTTTTATTGAAATTACAATTATGAATGTATGTTATGGATATGTCAAGAATAAGTGTGGGGGACTACTTATATAAAAGGGTAGTTAAAAAATTGTTCTCATAAAAAGAAGTGTTTTCATGCAAGAGAAGAAGAGGTATTTCTGTTTTTTAAAAAAAATCAATCCATTGTTGTCACTATTTTCTTCAAACAAAAGGAGTTAGTAACCCTTGGAAAGAGGATAAGAGGCATGGAATTGCGGAAATATTGTCCCTCTGGAAAAAAAAATAAAAAAAGAAGGAGTCCTTCTAGAGTGCTAGTAGCCTCAAAAATGGGAGTTAATAACCCCAAATCATGAACACTTCGAGGTTAGTAACCTCAATTTTCTAAAACCTAATTACCCTTTGAAAATCTATTATAACCCACGAAAACCCTTGATTTGTATCCATGATATGCATTCCTTTGAGTAATGGAGATAAAGATGAAGACATAAGCTTATGGAAAGAAGTAGTTATAGGACTTGATGAATGGTAAGTGATTAGAACTACTTTAATTATGGTTACTTAAGAATAAAGATGCTTGCTATTTCTTGATCTTTTGAATTAAGTGCTCTCATTATTCTTTGTTATTTTGATTTCATGATTGCATTAATCCTTGATATGTGTATGCATTAAAAATTTATTTTTGAAAAAAAAAGGATTTAAACATAGATTTGTACAAAATTTGTTCTGTTTCCCATACTAACTCATGAGTCTATCGAGTCTAGCATGTTTGTGGGTATCGTCCTAGTTAAGTAAACCCTCAGGTGACATAACACCTCCTGAGTACCTCTATCAGTCTTAGGTTTAAATTGCTTGCATCACGTGCTAAGTGCCGCTGTACACCTACGAAAGGGGAATCTTTATTTGCATTAGTCTTTGTTTTTGTTTTCTTAGTTTTTATGCATTAGTTTGCTAGGGACTAGCAAAGATTTAGTGTGGGGGAAATTATGATCGAGCCAAAATAGACCCTATTTTTATGATCATTTTCCTATGTTTTTTACTATTTTTATGTGTATTTTAACCCTATTTTATGAGTATTTGTGTTTTTAGGTCTTAAAGACAAGAAAAGTAGAAACTTGTTGTTTTTCACTCTTTTTGGAGCTAAATTGATGACTTTTCACACAAATATGGACTTAGCAATTTTGAGTATGGATTTGGAGATTCAAAGTTCATGATTTGAAGACCATTTGAAGATAAATTGGAGATTTGAAGACTTTGAAGATTTATTCCAAGAGCAGGAATTGAAGATTGGAGCTTTAATTGAAGACAAGCCATGGATAAGCCCTTAAGCTTTGGTATTTTTGGATATTTTATATGGGAAAATACTCAGCCCATATAAGGTAATAATTGGAATTAAAAACCCAATTAATACCTCCTATATCCAAGGAAATATCCAAATCCCGTAGATTCCTGATTCTAGTCCCAACAGGATTAGGATTCAGCGCAATTTTGGTAGAAAAATCATAACTTTCTACTCAGACCTCCGTTTGAAGCCCATGAGTACTCGTTGGAAAGTTAACTCCGAGATCTACAACTTTCTTTTGAAGTCCAAGATCCTGTTCTACCGTTTTCAAGCCCAAAAATGCCGTCGAAGTCCCTGCACGAAATCAGGATTTTTTCAGGATCCTATTTTAACTTGGATTCTACTCTAGGAAGACTTTTAATCTAACTTAGAGTCTAAGTTAGACCCAAAACCGACTTAGACCTCTTTCCAAGTTAGGATTGAATTTCCTAGGGTTATTTCCACTATAAATAGCCACCTCCTGTAACACAAATCACATACCACACATACTTTCACACATATAATTTTCTCTTCTTCTTTTTCTCTTCTAGTTCTAGTTTTTCTTCTAGTTTTAGGGCTAGGGTGCGCCACCCTCTCTTTGCATAGAGAGGGTCGGCAACCCTAGGTTATTCAAGAGGAGGATTTCGCCCCAAAGTCCTGTAAGTTTTCTTCTTATTCTTGGATGCTCACTCAATTCATGAGTGAGTAATCCTTTTCATGTCTCCAATTTAGAATTTAATTGATTTCTTGACTTATATCATGGTGAGATTTTGTGCTTATATATGAAAATTGTTAGAGTATTCCTTTGATCTCTGTTTTAATTCTATGTTGCTTGTTTTGATGGATTGGGTCGACACTTTCTTGATAAATTGAGTTAGCATTAGTTAGATCAAGTCGAGGATTAATAGTCCAGGCTTGGTTGTTTGTAGCAATTGGTTGAGAATTAACCACTCCTTCCAAGGGAGATAAGGGACGATGAGTGAGAAATTGCTCTTTGTGCTTGTATAAATTGCTAGTTCTTAATGCTTTGTTTCCTGGTGAATCTTTAAGCCTTAACCGGTAATTGATTTGTTAGGAAGTAAAAGGAATAATTGAAGCCTTAACCGGTAATCTTATCTAATTAAGGTGATTTTGGATTTAATTCCAACAAGCTATTCTTTGTTTTCATAATTTTTAGATATCAATGATCCATATTATAATTGTCAAGAGGGATATTAATTCTATGTTGGAGGTTTCTATCAATTATTTTCTAGTTTATTCACTGCTATTTTATCAATTGTTTTTTTAATTTTCTTGATTGCTTTCTTAGTTAATTTTAATTGTTAGTTTTAATCCCCTGTTTCTAAACAAAACTCTTAAGGAATTTTTAGTAAAAGTTAATCTTGGATAAAGTCTATTCCCCTTCTCTGTGGTATCGACCCCTGCTTGCCCTATCTACTTAGTTAGGATTTTGTGGGGATTATTTTTATGATTGCTGACGACCGATCACTATAAGGCCTTACAAGCCCAAAATAAAAGACAAGGAAAACTAGTCCAAGTCCAACTAGGAAAAATAAATAACAAAGCATAATTAAACAAGGATTGGACTTAGTCAAATAAGGCCCAATCCTAATGTTATCTAAACATAAAGATAAACTAATCTAAGATAGAATAAGGCCTCATAAGGCCGATTAGACCTAAACAAGCCCAATCAGGCTCAATTTTCAAGCAAGGTAAGAAACTTGTCTTCAAGTGGTTTCTTCATGCTCAAATCATCTTCAAAGGTCTTCAATTGAACTTTAATAATCTTTATATCTTCAAGATGAGTTCGAACAAGACCCATAAGTGCATCCTTGAATCTCTTAGTTCTTGCTCTTGTCATTGGCCCATTAGGTAAGCTTAATGGATTAAATGGCATCTTCTTGGTGCTTGAAACATGATCATCAACATCTCCTTAGTCTCCATGAACCTTTATGCTTCCTTGCAGCCCTTGCACATCCTCTCCTTGCTCTCCATGCTTGTCTTCAAGTCCATGATAAGCCTTGGGTGCATCATCCCCTCCCCCTTGAAGAAGATTTGTCCTCAAATCTGCATCATTATTTAAAAAAAAAGACAAGTTAGCAACATTAAAAGAAGCACTCACATTACCATACTCACTAGGAAAATCTAGCTTGTAGGCATTGTTGTTAATCCTCTCGAACACTTGGAATGGTCCATCTCCTCTTGGTAAAAGCTTGGATCTCCTCTTCTCAGGAAACCTCTCTTTCCTTAGATGTAACCAAACACAATCTTCAGGCTCAAAGATTACTTCTTTGCGCCCCTTGTTAGCCATCTTCATATAGTGTTGAGTTTTCTTCTCAATTTGCGCTCTAACCTTCTCATGAAGTTCTCTAACAAATTCAGCCTTCCTTTTACCATCCATGTCGACTTGCACACTCAAAGGTAAACTCATCAAATCCAAAGGAGTTAAAGGATTAAAACCATACACAATTTCAAAAGGTGAATAACCAGTAGTACTATGTATGCTCCTATTATATGCAAATTCAACATGTGGCAAACAATTCTCCCAAGTTCTTAAGTTCTTTTTAATTAAAGCCCTAAGTAAGGTAGATAAAGTTCTATTAACAACTTCAGTTTGTCCATCAGTTTGAGGATGACAAGTTGTTGAAAATATCAACTTAGTACCTAACTTAGCCGATAAAGTTCTCCAAAAGTGACTTAAGAACTTAGCATCTCTATCAGAAACAATGGTTCTAGGCATTCCATGCAATCTAACAATCTCCCTAAAGAACAAGTTAGCTACATTAATGGCATCACCAGTCTTAAAACATGTAATAAAGTGTGCTATCTTAGAAAACCTATCAACCACCACAAAAACTAAATCTTTACCTATCCTGAAACGAGGCAAACCTAACAAAAAAATCCATACTAATGTGTGTCCATGGTTCATGAGGAATATGCAAAGGAGTATACAATCCATGAGGTTTAGATGTAGGTTTAGCTTGCAAACAAACAATACAACTAGAAACATGTTTTCCTACATCATATCGCATCTTAGGCCAAAAAAAGTGTTCATGCAAGATCTCATATGTTCTATCAACACCAAAATGACCCATTAAACCCCTTCATGTGATTCCCTCTTAAGTACATCATGCAAAGAACAAGAAAGAATACATAATTTAGATTCTTTAAACAAAAATCCATTATGCATATAATACTTTCCAAAACCAAATTTAGCACATGCTTTATAGATATCACCAAAATAAGCATCCAAAGCGTACAAGTTCTTAATAAACTCCAATCCAAGAAATTTAGATTCAAGTGTGGAAAGTAACACATACCTCCTTGATAACGCATCAGCCACAATATTCTCCTTACCTTTCTTATATCACACCAAATAAGGATAACTCTCAATGAATTCATATTGCACGACATATGGATGGAATTTAATCCCTCTAATGGGTGGTAATCCACTAGGAATTTCTTCAGGAAAGACATCTGCATAATCACTCAAAAGAGACACAAATATTGCTTGGAATATCTCCAGCCAAGTTGTTAGTACTCATAAGTGTATTTTGAAACAAAAGTAAGATCAAAACAGAATTCTCATGCAAAGCACTCTTAATCTCACTCTTAGTAGCTAACATACACTCTTTAACAACTTTCTTTGAATTAACTTTCTTCTCAACCAAAACAGATTTGTTATCATCGCAAATAACACTCAAATTAGGTTCGAATTTACTCTTTTCTTAGCCCTAAATTCAGCGTCCAATTTAGCAAAATCATCCCTCAATTTCAATTGATCTTTTAAAACTTCTTGAGGTGATAAAGGAACTAAAGTGATAGGAATTTTACCGCACATAAAAGAGTACTTGTTTGTCTCACCATCATGTTGCACCTTATTGTCATATTGCCATGGCCTCCCAAGCAACACATGACAAGCTTGCATTGGCAAGATATCGCACAAGACATCCTCTTTGTACCTGCCCAAAGAAAGAGTAACCAAAACTTGTTTGTTAACCCTAATTTCTTCTCTATCATTAAACCAACCTAAGCTATAGGGTTTAGGATGCTTAGAAGTAGGTAGTTGTAACTCCTTCACCAAATAAACACTAGCTATGTTTGTACAACTCCCACCATCAATGATCACACTACTAGGTTTCACATTCACATAGCATCTAGTGTGAAACAAGTTCTCCCTTTGATTTTGAACATCCCCTTTTACATATGCAATTAAAGTTCTCCCAGCAACCAAACTCTTAAGTGGAACTAACTCATCACCATCATCAAGTGCAACCTCATCATCGTCCCCTTCATCATCACCATCCCCACTAGAATCTAGATTAAAATACTCTTCTTCACTTAAAAGCTCACCATGCTCATTAAAATACATCACCTTCTTATTAACACAATCTTTAGCATAGTGACCAAATCCTTGACACTTAAAACACTTAATGTGAGATTTTGATGATGAACTTGAAGAACCCTTACTTTCAATCTTAGGACTTACAAACCCCTTTTGTGCAACCTCCTTCTCCTTGTATGGTGTTCTCTCATATTTCTTCTAAGGAGTTTTCCTTGAGCTACTTGATGATGTGAAACTCCTTTTGGTCGCACTATTTCTCTTTACTTGACCCTCGGCCTTCAAAGCATGTTGCAACATCTCCTCTAAATCATAGTGGTGTTGCATCTCAACTATATCATGAATCTCTCTATTCAAACCCACAAGAAACCTAGTCATAGTAGATTGTGGAACTTCTTCAATTTCAGCCCTAGACATCAACAACATCATCTCCGAATAATACTCATCAACACTCTTAGATACTTGCCTCAATGCTTGCAATCTTTGATAAAGAGAATTAATGTAGTAACTTGGCACAAATCTCTTCCTCATAGCACTTTTCAAATCAGCCCATGTTTCAATTGGTCTCTCCCTATTTCTTCTCCTAGATTGCAACAATTGATTCCACCAATTTAAAGCATTCTCAACAAACTCAAGGATAGCAATTTGTACCTTCTTAGTTTCAGCAGATGAATGATAGTCAAAATACATATCCAACTTAGATTCCCAATCCAAATAATCCTCTGGAACTCCCCTTCCATTGAACTTAGGAATCGTGTACTTGGTGTTGTCTTTAGACTCCTCTCTATCAACAACCATTCTTGGCCGCAAGTTATCCATATAAGCTTGACCTCCAGCTTCTTGCTCCCTTAATCTATCTAATGGACCTCCCCTTGCAATTTGCCTTTGAGCTTGAAGCTCCCTAACTTCATCTCCCAATTCACCTCCCCTTGGTGGTGGTAATTGAGCAGGATTAGCCCTAGGTTGATTTTGGCCCTCTCTCACTTGTTAAACTTCATTTGTAGACATGTTGTCCATTCGTTGCACTAGAGTTTGCAACAGAGTAGCCAAATTAGTTTGATTTTCTTTTTTTTATCCCCCATTGTACCTGCAATAAAAAGTTAGTAAAATAAAGAAAATCCTCACAAATAGTGTGTGTGTGTGTGTGTGTGTGTGTGTGTGTGTGTGTGTGTGTGTGTGTGTGTGTGTGTGTGTGTGTGTGTGTGTGTATGTGTGTGTTCAAGCACTTTCTTAGAGAAAGGGTGTCCTAAAGCAGAATTTTGAAACAAAACTCTCGAACAGAGGCCTCAAACAGGATTTAAAATGAGACTAGATTTTTAGACTTTGAAACGAAAATTCTCGATTAGAGACCTCGAGCAGGATTTTAAGACAAAACAAGTTTTTGAAACAGACACTCTTCACCAGAGACCTCGAGCAGGATTTTTAAAATGAAACAAGATTTTGGATTGATAACTCTCGACCAGAGACCTCGAGCAAGAGTTTTTAAAATGAAACAAGATTTCCTGAAACGAAAACTCTCGACCGGAGACATCGAGCATGATTTTAAAATGAAACAAGATTTCTGAAACGGAAAACTCTCGACCAGAGACCTCGAGCAGGATTTTTAAAATGAAACAAGATTTTTGAAACGGAAAACTCTCGACTAGAGACCACAAGTAGGATTTTAAAATGAAACAAGATTTTTGAAACGGAAAACTCTCGACTAGAGAACTCGAGCAAGATTTTAAAATGAAACAAGATTTTGGATTGAACACTCTCGACCAGAGACCTAAAACAAGATTTTGAAGCGAAACTCTTCCAACCTAAAACAAGATTTTGAAGCGAAACTCTTCCAACCTAAAACAAGATTTGAAACGAAGCTCTAATAAAAACTCAATAAATGTCACATGAAAACCCCTTTCTTTTAACTTGAACCGAAATTTGATCAATTTTAAAGTAAGGACCCAAGATAGCCCAACATCACTCTTGATTCCTTTACCCTGGCATTCTTTTCTAAGCTGACAAACTTTTGCTCCCATCCTCTTCTTCCCAATACCACACTTTGGACATTCTTTTCTGTTAACTCCCTTTTACGGAAGGCACTTCCCCATCGAGTACTTACACCACAAGGATCCCATTTTACTTCCAATGTGAACCTCCCAGATTACAATGAAATTAAGAATTATGTTCCAATTCATCAACCCTTTATGGTTGAACATCATTCGTGACCATGTTTATTCAAATATGCTCAATCAATATTGATCGGTCGTTGATCAAATCACAAGATAAATCCCCACAAACCAATAACTTATAGTTAGGGCAAGTAGGGGTCGAATCCCACAGAGAAGGTGGAAACAAATTAAATCCAAATTACACTAAAGAAAGTCTTACCAAAGGGGATTTTTATGGGTTTTTCAAAATAAACAAATTAAACTAAAAACCAATGAAATAAAATAAAACTAAAGATTAAGAAAATAGTTTGAGAAAAACAATGAATTAAAAACATACTTCTTCTCCTTTAGGTAATTATTTTGATCTAATAAATCATGGATCATGGACACAAGACATGAATTTGACTTAAATTGCAATCAATTAAGAATCATAAATTACCCCAAATCGATATATAGCCTAAGACGTAGACATCAATTTTCAATGGAATAAAGTAATCCTCTTAATATCTTAAACAACTCCACTCGAATAATTGGTATAGGAACAAGACGTAATGCTAATTCCAACATGCTAATAAGATTAATCCGCATCTCGCTAAAACTAACCTCTAATATTCTGATCCGGGTTCCAGCCCTTCCTAGAATAAGCATTAAGATTATTCTTTTCCACATGCATGATAAATCAATAACCAAACCTCATCTACATCTATTACCATCTCGGCCTATAGA
>AWUE01016163.1:0-23684 GCA_001974825.2 Corchorus olitorius | reverse complement strand
GTGGTAACAAGTAGTGTGTGTGTGTGTGTGTGTGTGTGTGTGTGTGTGTGTGTGTGTGTGTGTGTGTGTGTGTGTGTGTGTGTGTGTGTGTGTGTGTGTGTCCCCTTGAAATCCTCCAAAGATCAAACTTGAAACTCCAACTTCTAGACTTGATGAAATCGATAGTCTTCCCAAAGATCCAATCTTCTTTCGTCGGCCCTAGATGATCAATTAGACCTGCAATTGACAACATAAGATCACAAGAAACACAACTAGATAATCACTATTTAATTGTTTGCTAGGATTTTACAAGATTGAAGAGATCCTGAGTATGCTCAAACTAGAACAATGAAGTTGAATTCTCAAAAGAACTCTCTCTTTGATTGATAAACTTAACTTGTGTTTACAAGAGGGATATGGAACCCTTATACAGTAGTAAGGGACGTCCTAACCCTAATCCTAAAGAAGTATGGGCGGCTATAAGGCCTTACAAGCCCAAAATAAAAGACAAGGAAAACTAGTCTAAGTCCAACTACGAAAAATAAATAACAAAGCATAATTAAACAAGGATTGGATTTAGTCAAACAAGGCCCAATCCTAATGCCATCTAAACATAAAGATAAACTAATCTAAGATAGAATAAGGCCTCATAAGGCCGATTAGACCTAAACAAGCCCAATTAGGTCTCAATCGCAAGCAAGGTAAGAAACTTGTCTTCAAGTGGTTTCTTCATGCTCAAATCATCTTCAAAGGTCTTCAATTGAACTTCAATAATCTTCATATCTTCAAGATGAGTTCGAACAAGACCTATAAGTGCATCCTTGAATCTCTTAGTTCTTACTCTTGTCATTGGCCCATTAGGTAAGCTTAATGGATCAAATGGCATCTTCTTGGTGCTTGAAACATAATCATCGACATCTCCTTAGTCTCCATGAATCTTCATGCTTCCTTGCAGCCCTTGCACATCCTCTCCTTGCTCTCCATGCTTGTCTTCAACTCCATGATAAGCCTTAGGCGCATCACATGTGATCGGGTAGGGGGTAATGTAGTGAGAACATTAAAGATGGCCTTGTATTGAAGGAGTAAAGCTTGTAAATCTTGAGCCAAAAGGTCCACAGAAGGCCCTGAGCTCCCCATAGAGTTGCATTGTGGAAAACTACACAAAGCAATAATGAGTAGAGTGTGTTGCCTGAAGAAGGTACCCTAGTGGTTTGCTTGTCAGTGAAGACCTTGCAGCTGGTAGAAAGTGGTCTTAATGATGAACTTCATTAATAAAAGGTTGAAACCCCATCAGATTGGTCTTGGGGTTCGTAACCATTGACCTCCAAGGACTATATCACAGCCTAGCAACTATATCAGGACCATGTCAGTGTATTGAATTAAGCCCTGCACTTCCCACCTCAACTGCTTACACATTTCTCGACAGGAGAGGTCATTACCATCTGCTATTGTCACTGGTACAGTGGTGATCGACACGGTGTGGCATCCCAATCTTTTGGCTATAGATGTGTTAATAAAATTGTGTGTACTGGCAGTGTCAATCAGAATTGTGACTAATTGGTTTTTGATCTTGCCAACCACTTGCATTGTTTGAGGTCCATCTGCTCCCAACAAAGCATGTAAGGTGATTATAGGATAGGAATCGGCATCTTGGGTGGGAGAATTAGTGTCATCAATCAGGTCTACACTCTCAGTAAACTCATCCTGATCAGAACTAAGCTCAATATTCTCCTCAAGGAATAGTTGATAGAGGTGAGCTTTAACCCCACATTTGTGACCAGTGCTAAATTGAATTCCACACCACATACATAGCCCTTGCTTGCGACGGTTGGCTTTTTCCTCTCGAGTGGGTATTTTAGGTGAGGGAGGAGACTCAATTTTGGAAGTTGAGCCAGAAGTTTTAGTATAAATAAGCATTGGTGTAGAGTTGGGAATGGATACTAGAGATGGGGATTTCTTATGTGGTTTATATGGAACATGTGACATAGGGGTAGCACTGGTGGGAAGGAAAATGGAGGATAGAGTTTGTCCATTGGCAGTGTTAAGCAAGAACTCAATATATCGAGCATAGTTGACAGCCTGGGCGAGAGTGTTTAGGCTGTTTACTTGGACTTGTCAGGAAATTTCAGGTTTCAGATTGGTGAGGAATATACTCAGAGCTTGTTCCTCAGTGCAATTACACAAGTTGAGTAGAGTTTCAAATGCATTAAAAAAATCATCCACTAAACCAGTTTGCTTAAGAGCAACTAATTGAGCAAAAGGTTTCATATATTCATTGAATCCAAAGAGTTCTCGCATAGAATATAAATAAGTAAACCAAGCAATCTCACTTGTATGCTCCATGGATTTCATGTAACGGAGGTGCCATTGAAGAGCTTGACTTTTAAGATGCATCATCACTGTCTTAATCTTGTCCTTATCCGCAGTGGCAATTGCTTCAAAGAACTTTTTATCTTGCTATGGCAACCAAAAAAGTCAGATCCATCAAATTTGGGGCATTATCTTTGATTTCATTCTTAGTGTAAACCCTCAATTGGCCTTGACTCCCTAGCCAATCGAGGTCCAGACGTGTAAGAGTGTAAATGGGTAAATGGGTTAATATGGACTTGTCAATGGTCCAGACGTGTAATTAGGCCCAACGGCCCAAACGGATTGGATCGGAAAGAGAGTTCTGTTGTCGCCATTTCTTTACTAAGCTTTCAGTTGGAAAGAAGAAAGTCAGAAACCGAAAAACACAGGCAAGAACGAGAATTGCAGAAAAATGGCGTTGCTGCGTCTACTAATTTTGCTGTCATTTTGGCTTCCTTTAGTTTGCGTTGCTTACAGGCCTGGAGACATCGTTCCTATGAGCAAGATGGGCCAATACCACTCTGTTAGTTCTCTTTGATTTTCTGTGTTCTTTTCTATAAAATTTCTAATTCTCTAATTGTAAGATCTTTGAAATTTTTGTGGTTTCAGTCGAGAACTGTTTGGTATGACGTTATTGGGAAACATTGCCCCATCTTTGCCGTTAATCGCGAGGTAATATTCTTACTACTATTTCTATTATTCTTTTATTCACCTTCTCAATTTATTTCTACTAATTCGCGTTTGTAAAAATATCTTAAATTAAATTGCAGGTGTTGATTCCTATAGCAAAGCCGACTGGTTATACAGGCGCTGATCCCTACAAAATGTGAGAATTTATTCATATTATGATTATGGATATGGTTCATCATTCAAACTTTTTCTGTTTGGTAATATTAGTTGTAATTGGTAGGGTTTGGTTCCTTGGATGGTGAAATTATGAAATTTAGAGAAAGGAGAGAGCGGATTAATAGATTATTGCTTAAATCTTTCCGAATATGGAGAGAAATGAAACGCTGTAGTTATTCAGTTTATCAGATGCACCAATGGATTATTTTGGAGTCTAAATATAGTTTAATTCACCAACAAGTGGTTGGTTCAAGTGGTTTGGCCTTGTTCCCCTTAAGCAAGGTCTCGGTTCGAGTCTTGTGAATGGAGAAAACCATTGTTGGGAGAGCTTTACCCCCATAGTGAGCCAACCCGGCTCGAACAAGTTTAACTTGTAAATAACCAAATATATATATATATATATATATATATATATATAGTTTAATTCAGCTTCTCTGGGTAAGCGTTTTGAAGACTGAATAATGAGTTGGAGACTTAGAGTTTTTCATGAACTTATAGATCCTTTTCTGTTAGTATATTCTTATCCTATACTATCCATTGCTAGATCATGCTTCTGCTTTTGATGTTTCTTCCTAGATGGCAAATGCATTAGTTTTGGAACTTTTCTTTAGTGTGTTTAAAATTGTTGTACTGATTCATGTTTTATGATGTTTGACTTACATATAGATCATTCCAAGTTGGGAAGGAGAAGTTTCTAGTTCCTTGGCTTTTTTTGATAAATCGTAAGAGTTCTGAAGTTCCAATGATTGATATGCATTTGGTAAGATATCTTTGTTGTGTTAACCCCTTTCTCTTGGAAATCATGGTTTCCTAGAAAAACATGTTTCTTAGAGGTTGTTTCTGTCTAATTTGATGCATGAGTTGACTTCTTGTCGTTTTCCAAATTATATCTATGTGATGCAGAGGTACTCCGGGGGTGATTTGCATGGTGTCACTGCCAAGATTGTGGATATGCCTCATCACTGTATGTAATATAAGTTTCAGTGTGGTACTATTTAGCCATGCTTGAACGTTACTATTTCTCCTTTACTTCTGTAATATGATTCTCTTGGGTATCTAAGGAAAACTTCTTTGGCATGTCAAAAATAGTTTAGATGATTTCTACTTGTAATGAGTAACGTGATTTTGTCTTTCCTTTTAAAAGAATAAGCATTTATTTAAGACTATTCCCAGAAACATAGGGCACATTGTAATGTTTATTACCTTTTTTTTCTTTTATTCTGTTTTACCATATCCTCTCGTGGAAGTAAGAGCTTGTTCATAAATTTTTATATATGCAACATAGTCAGAGAATTTGTGATCTAATTGTCGTAGGAACAGGAGAGATGGGAGGATTGTTGCTTTGTATATAGATTGGTTTTGTTCTGCTTTGCTATTCAAGTGCCTGTGAATTTTAGGCAAAGATATTTTCATTTCATCAGTTTCAGAGTAGCATAATAATAGCATTTAATGTGTTCCTTTTCCACTGAGTTGACTGGAACCTCTAATAATGCTCGTCTCCGACAGATGTTGAAATTCATCCAAATATTCGTAATCAGTTCTGGGATCCTCAACATTGGCCAAAACATGTTCTTGTTAGATACACCTGGTCAGTACGTTAGTTTGTTTCATTTGGCACATTTTGAGTTTAGTCTGCTTTTAAGTTTAAGTAATTTGTGAGATAGTACTCTGGAAAGGATATTATGGTTCAAAGCAAAGGAGAGGGTGTTGTATGTGAATATGCGTACTATACCTGTCTATATAACATGATGATTTCTTGAATGAGCGTAGCTTTTTTCATCTTTACCAGATGTTTAATAACCCAACTGAAACTTATGGCTGTGATTGACCGCTAATACATTCTCCAAATTTTTTCATCCGTGTGGATGTATCTACATGTTACATGCAGTTTACTTTAGAACATTATCTATTAGTATACCATGGAATTACTAGGATAATTAAATGCTTATGAGGTGAGATGGATATACGATAGCTTCTATTGCTTGTTATGAAGTCTCAAATGGTCGTGATCACTATATGACAGGGAGGAGCAATCAGAGATAGACGTGGCATCTGGATTTTACATTTTGTTTGGATCAGGTATGAAGTTTATACTTTATTAGTTTAAGGAAGTGAAATTTCTATATGATGCTCTGTACTGGTTGTACATTTTAGTTCCTGAAACAGAAATTGATCTGTATTCTGTAACAATCATGAAACCTAACTTGTGATTTGTGAACATAGGCACTTGTTAGAATCTTTAGAAGTGACCTCATGCTGATAGTATGGTATCGAAAGTTGTGCTGCATCCCATCATTACATATGTTTCAGTTTAAATGAGTTTTCCTCCAAACTTTTATATTATTGTATGTCAGGACTCTTCTCTTCCCAGTAGAAAGCAAGACATATTAGCCTTTAGTTGTATGCACTGCACTCGCAATCTCCAAGCTGTACCACGGTCATAATAGCAGGGCTGGGCATCATTTAATGCTTGAAGCATGTCATACTGTTGAAGGGAAACCTCTGATAAGCATCCTTTAATGTCAAGCCACGCTGATTGCAGAGTTGAATGATAGTGTATAGCAAAAATTCCTGATGAATGAAATATATTATATACACTAATGCCATTAATTTTTATTGTTGTCTTGAACAGGACTGATGCTATCTTTCATTCTGTCCATCTATATCTTGCAGTCATCAAAGGAAAAATTGGCAAGGTGATATTTCATTACCCTTTTTTTCACTAAAATCAAACAATATGCTTTCAAGGTCCAAATACTTTCCAATTTATATGGTCTGGTGCTTGACATCTCTTTCTCTTCCCTTTGTTTCTCCTGAATATTAATTTTGCTTATATGTACCCCAGGTTTGTAAGGGAGACTGTTGCTGAAAGCAGTGCGCCTGGAGTTGGAGTGGCAAAGGTTGAGTGATGGAACCTACAAAATTCTGCTTTGTATTCATGAACCCTTCAATTTTTGAGGAAAAAACAATGTCGTGATATGAAGATGCAAATTATAAAGGCAACTGTGGTGTTCATCGGCAAGCATTTTGTTGGACCAATGGAATTAACTATACTTGATATCTGAATATCTATTGGAGGGCAGTTGAGTGAATTTTGAATCCAACAGGCATTGAGGAAACTAGTTGCTAGCTAAATGTTCCTATCTGTTAAAGAAAAAAAGACACGAATAGCTTTGTATTCTTAACTAAAAACAATTTACATGATGTATACCTTTAAAATACTCTCTTTAGATTGCAGAAAATGAGTCAATTACTCAAGTTTTATTCTGAGTTTCCCACATTTATCCTGCCCTGGGTCTGTCTTAACTTGAAGTAAAGTCATTGATAATTTGTCATGTTGTGTTCAATTTCTTAATGTTGTTTTATAGCTTTGATCGTTGGCCAAAGGATGATCGAAACTTACCTCATCTATCTCCTTCTCTTAAACAAGATTTGTGAAAGATAGACTTCAAATATTACATTACAAGTGGATCGCTCCGCGCTGGCGCGTTGGGCGTTCAACAATCTATTTCTTTATTTCTTTGAATAATTTTCTATTCGAATTAAATTGTTTAATACATAGGAAATTTCGAAAGTACTATGATTTTAAATGTGTTGCATCTTTAATAGGCTATACTATTAACATTGAGCATATGCCCTAAAGTTAGCAATAAATAGTAAATATTAGTTTGTACATGGACAGATGCAATAGCTTCAATTTTATTTCCTCCTTTAAAGTGTGTAGCACTTAAACAAAAACTAAGTTTACTCTCTTCTTCATATGGACATGAAAGGCCTGAAAAGAGGTTACAATTCTAGATAATTTAGGGGATAGGATTTATTATAACATTTATGTGAAAGGAAAGGATAATTACAAAGAAGGGCTCAAGGGCAAAAACTGGCTAGAATCTAACCTAGGGTCTTCTTAGTAATTTGACAAGTGAGAAAAGATAGAAAAGGACAAAAGAAGTTCAAATGGAGCCTCCTCATCAATCCTCAAAAGGGGCTTTTGGTAAATTTCCTGAGTCTTTCAAATACTATTTATTTAGTATTTAGTATTTAGTATATATATATGTAATGTAGGTAATGTGATTAACGTTAAAATTATGTATATGGTTTAATATTGAACCAGCCCATTTTTACAAGATATAAGAGTACTTGTTTGGGATGGCCAAGGAAAAGAAATGACAACGCTACAACTCAAACTCAAAGCATCATCACTTCATCCTTGAGTTTGCCATTCGTTTTACGTTCATTGATGATTTGGGTTCAAAGTTTGCATTTATAGTAACATTCTAAAGTAATTAAAACGAATTTAAGAGATCTTATTATGTGTTTTATGTAACGAGAATTTGCGTCTCTTCTTTTTTTTTTTTTTACAAATTAATCTTCTTCGAGTTGGATTGGCTCTCTACAAGGATAAAATTCTATTCTCACAAGATTCGAATTCGAAAACCATGCTTAAGGGGAACAAGTACCGAATCAATTGAATCAGCCAATTATTAATAATTCACCTTGGGTTTTAGTCATGATCATCGACGCGGTGGTTCCAACAGATTAGGGATTCAAACCCAGACTCTATACATTCCCCTCCCAAAGGGCATGACCCTCCAAATATGTAATGTGATTATGTGAATCATCAAATTAAGGACAGCAAAGGTACCCTATTTGTCTATAAAATCCATTATGATCACCTCTAATAAACGATTTCATAGTATCCTATATCCTATGAATGGCGAAAGGGCATCAAAAGAAACAAAGAAGAAGAAATTTTAAAAATGGTGGAAGGCCTATGATCATGTGAAGACCATTATCAGCACATATTACCTGCTTTATCAATTACTTATTATTATTATCATTATTTTATTTAATAATAATAATAAGTTTCTCTCAAGTACGTACTACAAATTAGTTTTTATTATCTTGAAATAGCGTGAAGAAGATTGAACATTAATTTTCCCAAAAAAATCAGGCATAACAAAGGAACATATAACCTCGTAATAAGTTTCAAAAGATCTATCTAATATCATGTCATATGTAAAGTATATTCTCATGAATCTCATCATCAATTCCAACATACATAGATAGGATGATTAAACTATAATTGGCCAACTATGAAAGTAAAACTCTTCTATCAATGATTTTCTCAATTCACAAAATCACTTGATCTTTAAACAGAATAAAGTTCGAATCACTTGAATCAACCAATTTTTTGTAGTTCTAGGCTTAATTTGGGATTGAATTTGGAGATAAAAAAATTATTTTTCACCTCAAACACAATGTCAAATAAATCATGATTTGTGCCAAAAGCTAATTTTCACTGCAAAAGCCAAACCAAACCTCAGAAGCTAATTTTTAGGTGTTTTTGCATTTCAAAAGTGCTTTTAGACATTAAATGACTAAATTCTCTTAAATATTTTTTCTATTTTAATTAGTACCATTTTCAGACATTTTATCTCTTAATTAACTACATTTTTCCACAACAATACCAAAAATTAATTACATTTTTCGACCCCAATTTTAAAAAGCACTTCTTCAAAACCAAGTTTTTTCAAAACTTAACCTCAATCCCAAACTAAGCCTTAATTTCTTCTATACTATTGTGTATGTACCGCCCTAACCATATACACTTCTACACGTCAAATACAAACTTTTTCGTCAATCTTCCATTATTCTAACATCAGTTTTCTTTTAATCAAATGAATGATAAGATAACATAAATTATACTATATGATATGATATATATAAACGATTTCTTTTAATGAAATGATGATTATGAGATAACTTAAATAATATGGATTCTAAGCAGCCAATGGTTGGAGGCTATAGTGCTATACATTGGCAAACAAAATTCTTCATCATGCTGTCGAAGACATTCCTTATATTCTACATTTGAAAACAGAAAGGGGAAAAAAAAAAAAGGCTTGTCCCATACAATCCAACAAGTAATTATAATCAGTTGTACTCTTCTTCTTGCATGTAATATAACCTAATACATTTGATATACCTCATCATAATTTATTAGGTTTCACTTATGATGACAAAATAATCTTAGAAAATTTTATACATACGATTAAGAAAAAAGAAGAATTATTTGTTTTAAATGGTACAACACTCTCCTTGAATAAGATCTCGAATTTAAATCTTATAACTTGAGAAAAGCATCATTGGGAAATCTTTACCCCCCATGATATATATAGGTTGACACTTGACTCATCTTAACAATTTTACTCATAAACCATCAAAAGAGGGATTAAAAAGTATTGTTGACGCCGTTGTTTTCTTCAAGGATCTCCTTAATTGCGCTTGCGCCAATGTCATTTTGTTTATTCCAAAACTCGAATCTCGAAATTTTAAAATCAGAATTTCGAGTTTGAATCATAATTAAGGTAACTCATTAATGGAGACATTGTTAGGTCTTGAGCTTTAAGGTATGTAGTACTGAATCTCATTAGAGGCATTGCATGTCTTGATTCCCAAAAACAAAATAAAGAAATGGCACCAACTAACAAGTAGGAGCAACTGTTTTTCAGTTTCCATATGCTGAAAAATTGGTTGGTCCCGTAGGGCATCTTTCGTACAGCCTCAAGCTCTTTCAAACGTGATGGTCCCGATGGATTGAATTTTCAGTTTGAGAATTTTTGGCACGCCTCCATGCCAAAAGTACACGCCCATCTTCGTCATCTTTGCTTTTAACATGTTTTATAAATTCGACATTGGGACTTCAATCCAAAGAAGCAAGTACAAGATTTCAGACAATTAATTGGTTGTAATTGAAAATGAATAATATTCAAATTGGAACAAAAGGGTTCATCAATTATAATGCGTCTTTATTCAATGGAATAATGTATGGAACCCTTTGTTTACCGAAAGTACCAATACTTGACGGAGGGGAAAAGGAGAAACCATCTTTTTTATTTTTTATTTATTTATTTTTTATTTTTATTTTTTTTGGAGAGGGAGTAAAAACGACGTTATGGGGCAAAGGAAAGAAAAAATTGTAGATTAGGGTTTATAGTCCAATCGCCATCAGCTACTTTTAGGTTTGATTTTGGGACGTCACTTTTGATTGGCTACTATGTGAAAGTAATCCCCATATATTAGTAGGTTTAATGAATTTTTAAAACTAAAGCTGTCTCTTTCAAGTTTCAAGACCATCCAACAAAGTTTGGTTTTAAAAACACTTGCTTGATTGAAAGCTTTGAAACTTAACAATTTAGGTGAGTGTAGGGGAAACGGAAACATGGGGCATTACCCATCATTCTGTTTGCTTAGCCCACAAATAATTGAAGCTTGGGAGAACCAATGGAAAGGCAAAAATTAACATCACCCATTAGCACTTCCTTTCAAAAAAAAAAAATCATTTATAAAATTAAAATCAGAGTTTCCTTTTTTTTTTTATAAAATTGTCAAGATTTGAAATTCAATCATTATACAACTAAGGCTTCGTTTAGTAGAGCGGTGCGGTAGCGGTGCGATTGACATTGTTTAGCAACTGTACAGATGAAATTACACTGTACAAATTAGATTATATACTTTACAGATGAGATTATTAGAGCAGCGATTGAAACGGAGTTTACACTTAAACTCCATTTGGTTCCAAAACGGTGATGAAACGATCAAATGATGGTGAAACGGTTACAGATAAGAAGTCTAAGTATCTACAATTAACAAGAAGTTATATACTACATAATTATTAGTGAAATTTGGCATTTAAAATATAAGTAGATTTTGTTTCTCTCTTTTTTGACAAGAAACTTGATGATTTTATTTAAAGCAAATCAAAGTTATTACAGACTGAAATAGACAATTGAAAAGAACAAAGAAATCTGGATGCCTATTCAGCTTAAACAAAAACTATGGAGGAGCAAAAATTGCATCCCTACTAAAAATACATTTTAGTTTCTTTCTTAATTAGTCTCGCCCACACACACACAAAACTATTATTTCTTTATTAGAGGAAGCTCGGTTAAAGGTTTATATACACCATTTTGAAGAATCGAAAAGCCATATTCAATATGTAGAATTGCCCCTTCCGCTTACATAAATTTTGCATAGATCTTAAAGCTAGCTATACCATTATACCATCCAAGGTGGAAAGAAGTTGAGACTAGAATTAAAGTCAAGTGATTATTATGAACTAATTATTTTAATTAATTGCTTCATCAGCAATTAACAAACCAATTGGCTTGATTCTGTATAGTATATATATTTAAGCTAAACAAAATTTAAAGCCTGAAAAGTGAAAAAGGTCTTAAACTTCAAAAGCTTCGGCTAAGAAGATGATTTGATATGACATAAATTAATACAAAAAAGCCTTCCCACTCACATTCTTGATTTTTCTATATATATATATATATATATATGATCATATTATAAAATAATAAAATAATAAATTATGACTAAGGAAATAACATGAGGATACATATATATAGTATATTATATATATATATATATATTTTATACTAAAAGCAAAATGGAAAATATATAAGATATGAATATTGATTATCTCCTTTTTTTTCTTATCAATAAAGTAAAACTTTTATGAGCAATCAAATTATTGTTATCTCAAGAAAAAAAAAATAAGAGGACTAAATTTAAAAACATGCTATAAACAAAAACGCCTAGAATTAAGCAAATTTCTTGCTGTTATCAACGAGAGATTTTCCCTTTTTTTTTCCAGCTCAAAGGAGTACACCTAGAATCATGTGAAATTGAAAGTTTATTTATTACTTATATATTATATTTAGGTGCTTGAAATTTACTCTCGTGGTTAATTATAGTAAATAGATTCTTAAAACAAGTAAAAAAAAATATATGTGCATTGTAGAGGTATATATATCATTAGGAATAAAGCAAATTCGTACCTAAGAACAGCTAAGAAAAGAACTGACGAAAAACATTGATACCCATGGTGGTGGGTTACTATTTAAGACAAAAGTAAAAAATATTAAGCAAATTAAATAATTGAACTGATTCAATTAGAGGCCCTTGATTAACATTATTAATTCTTGTAATTAGAATTATGTCAGTGAGAGAAATGCCCTTAAAGCTTGATCAAACTGAGAAAGGTCAGATTAATTAATTTTCATTGTTTAATTAAGTATTCTCCTTCCTTTTCGTTTTTCTTGGTGTTGCCTTCCATGGTGGGCTAGCTAGACTCTTCCTTCACCCACTTCTATATAAATTAACATTTCTTTTGGACTAATTGAACCATTTTCATTTTTTTGAGTTAGGTTTCACTTCAGTCGGCAAGTGGAATGCATGATTTGACTGCAAGTAATTAAATTTATATAAATAAATTTATATAATGCAAGTGTTTAATTTGTAAATAATACTAGTACTTGTAATTGAGATAAATATTACAATTTCTAAGTTACTAATTAGCTTTTATTTCCACTTACGTCTTGTCATGTCTGGAGAAACAATAATTTAAAAATTTTCTCCCAAATGTGTTTAATGATTAATTATTAAACTATATATATAATTCTTTAATTCCTTTAGGGCTTTCCCTGTATACAGTACAGGGTAATAATCTATAGACTAGATTCAAAGTCTTCAAGGATATTTCCTGTTATCGGTTATTGGTTATTTTTTGGCCACATTTGGTTATTGGTTTATATTTCTTTGGATTGATAAACTTTATTTTTAACAAGTGTGTCACTTGGCCAAGAGGGGAAAAGGGGAAAATAAGGCACTTACCATTATATATTAACACATAACATTAATTTATGTTGGAGGAAATAAAAATAGCATCATTATGGAACATAAGAATCAAACCAAATCAATTAGAATTATATTACAATTAAGCGTTCGCAAAAGCAAGTGTAAAAGTTTTATAGATCCGAAAATCTCCAGAAGAATCAACGGCGTCTTGACCATGAGATAACTATTAAGCATAAACTTAACTGATATGAAATATTACTACTTTAATGCACCTTCACATATAATCGAGACAAACACTTGAAACAGAATTGACCTAAATCATGGATAATTAAATCTGAGGCAACAGGACAAACATGAGCTCTGATACTATATTAATTAGAATCCAACTTAAAACCAATCGGCAATAAATAGAGAGACCCAACTTGAATATAAGGAACTCAGTAATGTCAAACTTAGCTGATGTGAAATTGGTTCAAATAGTCCAAAACAAATGTTATTTGACCTTATGGCACAATGACATGTAATTTAACAAAGTATTTTTAGGCCTTATCTAAAGCTCCCCTTTAGACCGAGTGCATAACACCATTGCAATAAATGCACTTATAAGAATTGAACTTATATTATCATGGTTGAAATCTTGAATTAGGGCATGAGTCCTGACCTTTTCAAAAAATCTCAATTAAGAACCTCAACTTTAGATAAGATCAAATAAGGGCTTTACATTTTCAAGTAATGTCAATTAAGTCCAATATGTTGGACTTAAAGAGGTGTGTCCAACACGTGTAATGAAAAGCGCGTAAACAAATGAAACAGTGACACGTCTCAATTTTTCTAATGCCACGTCAGTGCGCCGCTATGACACGTCAGCATGTCGTTATGCCACATCAACATGCAATTTAAATTAACGATGTGTGTGGCTGACAATCCACATTTTAGACTTATTTGGCCTTATTTGAAAAGGTCAGAAACTTATTTAACCTTTTTCAAAGTTGGAATCCTTAATTGAGAATTTTCTTAAAAATCAGGTCCAAATTTGAGATTTCCACCTATTATAATCTTGAGATACAACTTGTTTACCAATTTACCCAATGCTAACTACTAACTTATATATATTTTTTTTTTCATTTGAGGCTGATAGGGATTGAAATCTAGTCACTTACCATCAAGGCAAAGGGCCGATAGTGACTAACTTATCATTACAAACATTCAATTATATATAGCATCATGTAATTATTATATGTATAGATCATGTGGACTTGCTTAGATAAAGCCACATGGAATATTTACCTAACATATTAGTAAATCATATAGTATATCATATAATATAATATATTGTACAATAATAATAATAATATAATAATATAATAGTGATTAATGGTGTACCTAAATAAAGGCTCACTTCGTCCGTACTTATGGACGGAGGAATGTCTCACTATTCCAACCTATGAATGTCTTAATCTTATTATAACCTCTCTTGTGGACGTTCCCTAATTACTTCATCCGTTTCATATTATCTGTCTCTTTTTAGAATTTTTTTTCTTCAAATTATCTGTCTCATTTAGATAATTAAGACACTTTTAACTACTTTTTACCCTTATTAAATGTGGGAAGAGTACTTATCAAATAAAGTTGGGGTAGTATTATAAAGTATGGTAAAAGTTATATAAAATTCGTGTTCCAACCAACTTTCTTAATATTTGTGATATGCTAAGAATGGACAGATAGTATGAACTGGAGGGAGTATTATTGAAATGCAAGAAGGAATCTTTTGTGCTTTTCATATTCATGAACTTTTTTCAAGGAAATTGATTTATGAAATTCAAGCATTTGTAGAAGTTAATTAGGTATAAAAATAGATTAATATAATTAAATCTATCTATAAGTGTATCGATATTGTTAATTCAACTGATGAAGTAACCTTGAAATCTTGAATTTAAGTCTAGTAGATATTATATAATTGTAGTAATTTAACTTATGAATTGATCTGAATTCGGTTATAAAAGCAAACCCGTTAACAATTGTATGACAATTTAACTTATAAACTCTGATCCCGCCATATATAAACGTAAGTGTCAACTAACACTTTGTGCCAAACACTCTTCATTGAAGAGGTTGTTAAGAATGTTTAGAGACACTAAACATGTGCTCATCACCGAAACCGACCTTCCAAATGGGTCTTAAGGAAAATGAGAATGGAGAATTTGGTGACAAAAAGATGAAATTATATTGTGTGTGAGTGTGCGTGCCTGTTTCCTCGTTTGACACCAAATAAACATGTCGTGAGAGGGCCCAAATTTCCCAAAGAAAGACAGCTCCGTTCCAAATACTATAAGATTCGAATATTATTATATAGAGTAATAATTAATTAATTAATAGTAATGAATTCTATCCCAAAGCCAAAAGAAAAAGGAAATCCCTCTTCAGGCCCAAGGACCTGCGTAAAAAAATTGCCACCAAATTGAGTCCCCACCCCACATTTTTCTATACTTGAAGTAAATCTCTTCTTATAGTAAGATTAATAATCTATCAATTATATAGTATAATTATTATTTTAACCCTAAAGATCCAATATTTTAAATATATATACACTATGTTATGTTATGCTTGAGACGTCATACATTGCGTAAATATTTGTACTAACAAATTTAATTATTAGGTAACACTTTTGATTGATAGGCAATTATGGTCCCAAATGGTATAAAACCGACATAATAAAATCACCAATTGACAATTGACATAATAAAATCACCACTAGCCACTACAAAGTACAAATCAACTGTGTTATACATTTAAGATGATAAATATATAATGCAACTATATTACTTTTGCACATATAGGCCAAAGGATTTTCCTTTTATTAGTTAAGAAAAAACAAAATAAGAGCTAATCAATAATTCACTTTTTGACCATATAATTATACACACAATTCCATATATTTTTATATAAAGGGTTGTTTTTTAAGCTTATAATTGATAAACAAAGTTATTTCTACTGATATTTAATCATCATATAATATTAAATATTCCAACTTGAGTTCTAATTATAATTTAAATAACATCAAGTTAAGTTTTTTAGTTGGAGGGTTTCTTTTATATAAGCTAAATAGTAAATACTACTCCCTCAATTTCAAATTATTTATCCTTTTGGGACAAAATATTCATAACTTTAACCTTTAATTATAAAAAACTATATAAAATTAAATTTTAAAAAATTATGCTTTAATTAAGTTAAGTCTTAAACTTTTCAAAACTTATTTTTTAAAAAATTTGATTGTATATATATATATTTTGTAATTAAAGGTCAAATTGTAAGATTAGTTTGATCCGAAATGGGCAAATAATATGGGACGGAAGGAGTACTAATTATTATTATTATATTATGAATTTTGAAATTCTCCTTATATATCCCCTTTCTCAAATTGTTTGTTTTTTTGCTACATAAGAACAAGAAAGTAAATAGACAATAATTGTGGTTTTAGCGTGTCAATGCCAAGCATATCTTCTTCCATCAAATCTTGAACCTGCTGCGGGGGAGTTTCATATACTCCCTCCGTTTCTTTTTAATTGTTCATTTTAATCGATTTATTTCTTTAAGAAAAGTAGTTGATTTTAGTTAGTTTCCTAAATTCTATTACAATTTCACTTAATCTTCCTATAATGCCCTTAAGTCATTGCTTCTCTATAATTAAATGCATGTTTGACCTTTTAATTAAACTCATATTTCAAGAAAAGTATTTCTAGAAAAGAAATATGAGGGACAATAAAAAATGAACAAGGGAAAGAGACAATTAAAAAGGAACAGATGGAATATATAGTAACAACTTATTGAGACCATTCCTTTTTTCCTTAGGTTACTCTTTAATCTGTTTTCTATGTTTTGAAGAAAAAGTACACCCCATATTAATTAATTGTTGTTTAAAAAAAAGAATCAATATATAATAATTTCCTCGAAGGATTTTCTTTCCTTATAAGTACCAATAATAGTGACTCATTCGATCCCCCTCTTATAATAGAAGAAAAAGTGACCCGAAAACATGCATCTAATTCCAAAGAAAAATGCACTCAAAGTCAGATAGCAAAAAAATTGCACGGAAAAATATTTAACAATTTAAAAGTTATATGTACATTCTCCAATCTCCACAAGCCAGAAATGAATCGAGTTAAAAACCAAGTCATGTAAAGCTAACTTTGCATATTAATTAATTTAATAATAATATTAATAAAAGGAAATGAGAAAAAAAAAAAGGGTTCATTAAGTTTATATAATTAACAAGGTTAATGTACTCTCTGACAGATCATATTCAGTTTCTCAAGTTTTGCTCAGGACAATGGAACATGGCTAAGAATCAGCTCCTTACTTAAGTACATAGGACTCGTGTTTATCAAATATATATATTGCAGTGTAAAGGCTCATTTCTCCTTAAAATAAGAATTCATTAACGTAGTATATGTTAGTACTAATTAACTTTCTTTAATTCGTTTAATTAATCAAGATATATACATATATACCAATCCTCTTAATTACTAATCTAAAGTACTTCAGCAAGTGATGTCTTCTAAAATTCGAATTTGTATTTTTAGGGTAGATCCAGGATTGTTGGTTAATTTGGAGAGCTAGATTAAATATTTCCAAATTTGGGGGGTCAAATTGAAATATTTTCAATTTATTTCAATGTTTTACTTACCCTCCCATAATTTTTACCCGAAAAATGATAGTTGCCCCGCTAGTCACCGCTCCTGCCTGATCGTATTTTACCTTTTTTTTCATTCTTTTTATTAAGTTTAGTTCTAATTTCACTAAGTTTAATCTCAAATTAAAATTTTATTGTTATTTTAAGGGCAAATTCATTGATTAATAACTTATTGTTAGGTTTTAGAAATAAAATATGGTAATTTTATTGTTACCTCGTTACACTTTTAAGGTAATTTTAAACTGTTATTACACTTTCTGATAATTCCCCCATAAAATATAGAGAAAATATTTGATGCACTAACAGTGCATCGCTCCCATACATTGTCAAGCAACCACATTGTGACATGTGATAAAAAATGCAAAATAAATTTTGTCAGGTCCTATTGCATAAATAATAATGATTTTATTTTATTTTTACCTAAAAAAATGAAGTATTCATTTTTCTGTAAAAGTTTCTCTCTAAAACGATAAAGAGGCCGACCAGTGAGCCTAAATGGTGGTAGAACTGATGATGACTACTACCTATTGTTCAAGGTGGTATTGACGAATTCAAGCGAGATGAACATAAATTTCTCTGCCACGAGAGGCTTCGCCTCAACCTTCAAATCCGATTTCTAGGAAACTTTCTTCCCCAACGATCCATTCCACAACTTCAAGGACAGAAACCAAAAAAGCACTCCAATATTTCATCCGATCATTCAAATGATTACCAAAATATAATCTGAAATTATTTAGACATTATTTGCTTTCTGGCAGTATCACCATTACCAGCCTTACTATCCCTCAAGGCATCAATCCATCAACTATGCTAATTAACTTGGTGATGTTCCTCCAATCATTGGCCTCTGTAGGCTGATATCGTCTTGTTTAGAGTTATTATATATCTAAATTGGTTGTTGTTTTTTCTTGATTATATTGAACATGGGATTGCAGATTCGAGATTCATGCCGGCAGTGGGATTAGTGGCAGAGGGATAGAGAGAATCCTTTGGAGCGAAATTAATTGCCCTATTTTTTTAGATAAAATAAAATAAAATAATTAATATTTATGTAAAAGGGCCTGATAAAATTTGTTTTGCATTTTTAATGACATGTCAAAATGTGGTTGCTTGACAGTGTATATAGGAGCCATGCATTATCAGAACATCACATATTTTCTCTAAAATATATAATTAATTCACTAAAAGTTTAGTCTAAATTAATAAAATTTTATTTTAAGGGTTAAAAAAATTAAAATTTGTAAAGGGTGAATTGGGACCAATAAAATGATAACATGTGACCTAACGTATGATGGACATGTCAGGAGGGAACATTGTGTGAAACAAAAGGGAGGGGCGTGTAACAAAGTTTTTTTACCCTTTGGTGTAGATCATGACCACCTCGACAAATTGTCAAACATTAATACTCGTAAGTAACATTTTCCTTTTCTTTTTTTTCTCAAAATATATTAGTATCTAATAATCATATATATTGGGTTCTGAGGCAGTTCGAACAAGATTAACTTGTAAATATATAAAAATAATAATAACAGTGGGTTCTGGTTAATATGATATAGTAAACTCTCAATATACTTAATTTCTTCATGTGCAAGACTTGAATCCCAAAATCCCTTACAACTTATCTATACTATATTAAAAAATACAATTTCTTGTAAAATTTTTGAATCTCCTATTATACTCTTATTTTTCGAATATATTTCTTAAATGCCATTGTTTAAATTTTTATAGTTTTACTCAACTAAAAACTCTATTTTTATTTAATTAAATCTAATGTCCTTATAACTATTTTTTTTACCATTTTAGTATTTTAATTAAAATACTTTTATAGCTTTACTTAACTAGAAACTCTATTTTTATTTAATTAATTTTAATATCCTTATATCTTTTTTATTTTCACCATTTTACTAATTTAATTAAAAAAATTTAGATTTATTAGAATTTTTAAAATATATTTCTTAAATGACATTGTTTAAATTTTACAGTTTTTTCAAAAATAAACTTTTATAGTTATTCTACTAAAAACTCTATTTTTATTTAATTAAATTCAATATTTTATAAATAATTTATTTTTATCATTTTAATTTTAAAAAATTGGAGACCAATTATAATATAAACTAATAAAAGTATTATTATTAAGTTTAAAAAGTTAAAATAAGTTGTCTAATCATTAATTATTTATCATTTTTTAAAACTAATTAAAAAGAATTTAAATTAAAAAATAAAAAGAAGAGTAACATGCAATTATTTCCTTTGACTTATAAAGTTAGAGTAGTTGACACACACACAAAAAAAAAAGGTATAGAGGAGTCAATTGGGCGGGTTGGACAAGTTTCGCGTTCGAGTCATCTGAGTATTGGTCAAATGAGTCAGGTAATTTTCTCGGGTCATTCGGGTTTCAGCTCATCTGGGTTCAGATCATTCAGGTCTCGGGTCTGCTGGGTCTATAGTCATGTGGTTTCGGGTTTTGACCTCAGATCACTCGGTTCATTCGGGTTACAGGTTTGTCGGGTCTGGATAGGACGAGTTCGGGTCGTTTGGATCATGTTTTGACAGCTCTACTTATAATTAATTTCAATTATTATTTTAATTTTTTTAAATTTAAACACGATGGATCAAGTGCAACGCAAGTGGAAGTGAAGACCAGTAATAGCATTAAAACTCCATTCAATCTAAGTTTTTTATTCATATATAATCGATACTATATATAAAACTACGAGTTTTGTAAAACTTTCCAATCGCCTATTATACCCTTATTTTTCGATTATATTTCTTAAATGTTATTGTTTAAATTTTTATAGTTTTAGTCAGCTAAAAACTCTATTTTTATTTAATTAAATCTAATATCCTTATAACTATTTTATTTTTACCATTTTACTATTTTACTTTTATAATTTTACTCAACTAAAAACTCTATTTTTATTTAATTAAATCTAATATCCTTATACCTATTTTATTTTTACGATATTACTAATTTAATTAAAAAGTTTAGATATATTAGAATTTTTAAAATATATATTTTAAATGACATTGTTTAAATTTTACAGTTTTTTTGTTAGAAATAAACTTTTACAGTTATTCTATAAAAACTCTATTTTTATTTAATTAAATTCAATATTTTTATAAATATTTTATTTTTACCATTTTAATTTTAAAAAATTGGAGACTTTTTAGTTCTGGACCCATTTCAATCTTATAATATAAACTAATAAAAGTATTATTATCAAGTTTAAAAGTTCAAATAAGTTGTCTAATCATTAATTATTCATTTTTTAAAAAATTATTAAGTTAAAATTTTTTGAAAATTTAATTATTGTGATTGATTTTTTTCTATTTTTAGAGTGTGTATTGGTAGTTTAATGTATTGGAGTGTATGACAAGAATTTCAAGTTTTTTTTTTTAAAGAGTAACATGAAATTATTTCCTTTGACTTATAAGGTTAGAGGAGTCAATTGGGCAGGTTGGACGGGTTTCGGGTTCGGGTCATCAGGGTTTAGCTCAAATGAGTTAGGTAATTTTCTTGGCTCATTCGGATTTTGGATCATCTAGGTTCAGGTCATTCGGGTCTCCGGTCTAGGGTCAGGCGGGTTCGAGTTTTGGCCTCAGGTCACTCGGATTTTTAGGTCACTCGGGTTTTTAGGTCATTCGGGTTTTGGGTTTTTCGGCTCTAGGAGTCAGATCAATTGGGTCAGCCTTGAACTTTTTAATGTTTAATTCTTAAATTTATTTAATATCTTTATTATTAAATTCATTTTACAATCGACTACCGATGAAGTTTAGCAAACTGCATATAAGGGGTTGAAGAGTTGATATGTGTCTCTTTATATATTAATTTTGAATATCAAATACATAATTAATTATGAAGTGGGGGTATGTGTTCAAATAAATATTGGTTATATAATATCCAAATTTATGTTCTTTCATTACATCAGATAAAATTATAAATTAATTAATAATATAAGTATTCATAAAAATGAAAATTAAATTATAACCCTTACCGATGAGATTATTAGTACGGCAGTGAAAGCTAATAGAAAAAATTGTCAAGAAATTACTAATTTATTATTATTATTATTATTTATTCAATATATAAAAAACATTCTAATTATAAATTTATCATCAATTATTCATAGAATTGATTTAATACTTATATTCATATAATGATGTTTAGCAAATTTATAAAATTATAACAATAATATAAATATTATTGAATAAATAATAATTTAGAATGGTTAAAATTATAACAATTTGGATTTTATTGAATAAAAAATAATTTTAGTTTATAATATTCTTGGGTTATTCGGGTTATGGGTTTGTCGGGTTTGGATAGGATAAGTTCGGGTCGTTTACTTTTTTTGGTCAAATCGGGTTCGGTCAGTTGAATGGGTTATCGAGTTTGGATCAAGTTTTCACCGCTTTACTTATAATTAATTTCAATTATTATTTTTTTAATTTAACCACAATGGGTAACGTACAACACACATGGAAGTGAAAACTAATATTTCTTAAATGACATTACTTAAACTATTATAGTTTTATTCTACTAAGAACTCTATTTTTATTTAATTAAATTTAATATCTTTATAATTACTTTCTTTTTAATTTTAATATTTTTCATTAAAACTAGGATATGCAAAATATTTTAATATACAGTTTTATTCTACTAAAAGTTATATTTTCATTTAATTAAATTCAATATTTTATAATTATTTTATTTTTATCATTTTAATTTAAAAGTTTATTTCTACCATTTTACTATTTTTCATTAAAAACTTGGATATATTAAGATTTTTTAATATACAGTTTTATTTTACAAAAAAAATTATTTTCATTTAATTAAATTCAATATTTTTATAATCATTTTATTTTTACTATTTGAATTTAAAAGGTGATTGTGATTGACCTGTTTCTATTTGATAGTTTAATGTATTGTGATTAAAATTTATTATTTATAGTGCAATTATTTTATTTGACTTATAATTAATTTCAATTATTGCTAAATAAATGTAACCTTCTTGTGGGTTTAAATTTGCTATTTTACTTTGTTAATATTTTTCTTTCTGTGGAATAATTTATTTTGTTCCTTTGATAGTAAAATCCTATGTATATACAAATGGGCGGGTCTAGTTGGATTTGGGTTTGTTTATTTGGGTTAGGTCAGTTTCAGGTTAAAGAAGTTTCTGGACATAAGGGTTCGGTTAATTTTCGGTTTCATGTTGAGTTGAGTTCGGATCGCTCAAATGTCAGGTCATTTCAGTTCGGGTCAATTCTGGTTTGAGTCTTTTTCGGTGTCGGGTCATATGGTTCTAATAATTTTAGGTTTGAGCTTCGAATTTTCAAGTTTGTGTTTTTTCGAATTCAGGTCATTTAAATATAATTAATTCAAATTGGGTAATTTTGGGTTCGGGTCGTTTCAGGTTCGGATCATTGAGGATTCGGGTAATTTTTGTTTCGGATTGGACGGATTTTTTGTTCAAATAAGGTTGGATCAAGTTTAATTGCCAAAAAAGAAGATTGGATCATGTTTGGTTTCAGGTGGTCGGATCGGGTACCCACATTTGGGTCAAATTTTGCCAGCTCTAATAAGATTCTTTAAAACAAAATTAGTAGTATGGTTCATATTTTAATTTTTATTTAATTTAAACATATTGAGCCACGTGCAACGCACGTGAAAGTAAAAACTAGTATATATATATATATATATATAGATATATATAGTACTATGAATATTTATTTACTCAAAACTAATTATTCTAATTATTTAGGGATACTAATTATTTAGGTATTACTAAATACCGCCCCCTTTTACTAGCCACCGCCCCCTTTTACTAGCCACCACCCCCTCTTGGACTATTTTGCCCTTTACTTTATTTTCTTCAAACTTCAAAATTTTCATTTCTCTCAAATTCTCTCAACCTTCAAACTTTCAAAGCTCAATCATTCAAAATCATTCAAGTAAAACAACATCAAAACTCATGCACAAAGATTTTTTCGGATTGAAAGTATGTTTTAAAAAAAAGAAAAAAAATTAGTCTATTTATCATTAATCAAAGATTAAAATCCTCTTGCTAATATTGACATATCCATACCCATTTAAGCTAAATGAATTGTCCAATACTTATAAAAGGATAAAAAGAAATTAAAGGAAAATCCAAAAGGAAGAAGAAGAGAGAGACAA
>AWUE01016162.1:0-36154 GCA_001974825.2 Corchorus olitorius | reverse complement strand
TTTAGATTTTCCTTTAATTTCTTTTTTATCTTTTAATAAGTATTGGACAATTTATTTAGCTTAAATGGGTATGGATATATCAATATTAGCAAGAGGATTTTAATCTTTGATTAATGAAAAATAGACAATTTTTTTTCTTTTTTTTAAAACACACTTTCAATCCGAAAAAAATCTTTGTGCATGAGTTTTGATGTTGTTTTACTTGAATGATTTTGAATGATTGAGCTTTGAAAGTTTGAAGGTTGAGAGAATTTGAGAGAATTGAGAATTTTGAAGTTTGAAGAAAATAAAGTAAAGGGCAAAATAGTCCAAGGGGGCGCGTTGGCTAGTAAAAGGGAACGGTATTTAGTAATCCAGATTATTTACTCAAAATTTTTTATTCTTGTAGTAATTTTTACAATATGAAGTGTGGAATTATCGATACAATAATAATTGTCCTAATTAAGAAATACTATTTTATTAACCAAATTAAGGGGCGGGAATTAAAGAAAAAGAAGTGTCCTACTTTAAGCTATCACTAATCACTTTGTTTTGTTGATTAATTTAATCACAAGTCCTTTTACTTTTCAAGCTCATTGACAATATATACTGCATATATAAGACAATGAAAACTACATAGAGTCATGGGTCGTCGTCGTGGATCAAGCAAAGAAAGTAGACATATATCATTCATCAAACTGATCAGTTCGAAAGAAAATGTGTGTATATATAAATATAAAAAAAGGTGAAATTAAAGGATTAATTATTCATGAATACTTATTAGTATAATATATATAGCAGTGTTTCCTTCTTTTGTGCAGTATATCAACAGAGTGTCCAAAAGCCAGGAACAAACAGTTTTGGGCGGCGTTCATCCTCTGGGAATATCAAGGTTTCTGTCTCCTTATTAAACTATATATATATATATTTATATATATATGATCTCATTCTATATATAGAAGCTGGAAGTGCAAAACTGTGTGTATTTCCTCACGTTTTCTTCTGTTGTTTTGGAATTTGGTTTTTCTGCAGATTTATATAAATATATAGCTTGGGATTAATTAGAAAGTTTTAAAGTATAAAGTATGTGCCCGGGAAGTGATGATATTGAATCTCGAGGAAATGGTGATCATCAGCAGCCTCAGCAGCAGCATTTGCGGAATTACAATGAAGAAACAATTCATGAGGATAAATTCATTCATGGGTTTTTACGAAAGATTCAAGTTAGCCAACTTCTCAACAGGTTGCCATTGAACGAGACAAGAGAGCCCTTGAACCAGGCAAGCATTTATTATTATACCCTTTTTCTTCAGATTGAATCATTTCCACTTTGGTTTCATGTTGGTTGGTAAATTGATAGGCTGGTGTATTATTACCATAATAAACTTGTTTCTTTTTTGTGTGGGTTGCAAGAAAAAATCTGGTATATTTCTCTTCTTAGGAAATAAACTCATATTGATCAGTTGTTTCTTGATCTTCTTCTTCTTCTTCTGTTTTTTTTCTTTTTTGGAATAAACCCAAAAGTCCCAATATTCTTATTTGAAATTCCTTTATTTGGGGTTTTCTTAGGAAAGAGATGCTTAGCCTGTTTATAGAAACCATTTACGTACAATGCATATTTATATATATATAGAAAGATTAGAAGAGCATTATCTCAGGGTTTTGTTGTAGTACCTTTTGGCTTTTGAGTTAGTGTTTTCAAGTGGACTAATATGAAAGTGACCAGAACAGAACAGCTTTGCAAATATTCCCATTCTTTCTTTCTTTTTTTCTTTGATTATTCATGCATATACCAAAAATGTCTATGGTGAGAAGGATTCCACCTTAAATATTTCCATCCTTAGAAAAGCATTTCCATCCTATGAAAAGGTAACAACCATTAAACTTAGTTAAGACCAACAAGTTGCTGCATTCCTTCTTTTATCATGTTCTAATTTTATTCAATTCCAAACCCTTTAATCCTTTAATTGAGATGGTTAGAGACAGGAGTTCATTTCAGAGAGGTTTCAAGTTCGAGTTTCTTTTATTTTCTTAATTAGAACTTTTTTCATGTCTCCGGTGTATCAAATGAAAACCCATTTTTTTTCTTAAAAAAAAAGAAAAGAAATAAAAAAACATAAATGGGGCATAATCTTTGTTTTCCACAATTCTTCTGATAGAAGATAACTTTCTTTATTTGCTCATAATTTATATGCTTATTTATTGTGGGATAACACTTTAAATTTAGCAACACATGACAATATTTTTCATGGGAGGTATGGGGCCTATAGCTTATTTCCATGGAATCAAGGTCATGGACTCATGGGGGTTCAATTTTGTACCTTACTTTAAGAATATAAATAATGAAATTCCAGCTTTTTAATTGTAGTGGAACCCATTAATGACAGTACTCTTAAACTTGTCTTAGGGAATTTAATTAGCTCTTCTTTAAAAGAAAAGACTTCACTTTTCAGTAAAGTTGATGTACTGAAATTTTGTTGTATAGAATACCAAGTATGATAAAACTTCATTTTCACTTCACTTTTTGGCAACTTGCATTTTAATATCAAAGCAAAAAAGTTTAAAGTTGGTTCTTTTATTTTTCGATCCTTCCTTCTCCCATCTGGCCATGTGAAATTAAAAAAAAAACAAAAAAGAAGTGGGTTTGATTTGAAATTTAAGATTGAAAGGAAGCTTAAGCAGAATATAGAATATGCACATGATAATTATCAATACTTGAAAAGCAAGCTAATGAATGAACGTGAATTCCATGCAGGTTGGAGAGGAAGTGCTGTCACTTGGAAAAATTGCAGGCCCAATAATAATGACAACACTGCTGATACACTCCAGATCAGTGATTTCCATGCTTTTCCTGAGCCATCTAGGCAAAGAAGAACTTGCTGGAGGCTCACTTGCAATGGGGTTTGGAAACATTACAGGGCTCTCAGTCATCAAAGGGCTGTCCATAGGGATGGATCCCATCTGCGGTCAAGCCTTCGGTGCCAGGAGATTTTCTGTTCTCAGCCAAACCTTTTACAGAGCACTTTGCCTCCTGCTACTTATTTCCATACCAATAGCGATCCTCTGGCTGAATGTTGAACCCATCTTTCTACGCTTAGGTCAGGATCCGGAAGCTACAAAAGTCGCCAAAGTTTACATGGCAGCCTTCATTCCGGAACTGATAGCTCAGTCTCTCCTCCATCCGCTGAGGACATTTCTGAGAGCACAGGGCATAACCACTCCGCTGACTATTGCCGCCATATGTGCAGTTCTCTTGCACCCTGTGATCAACTACATTTTCACTATATATTTACAATTAGGGGTAAAAGGTATTGCATTAGCTCTTGCTTGTAATACATTCAATCTAAACCTGGGTTTGATAATATATATGGTCATGTCGGAAGCTCCTTTAAAACCTTGGCATGGGGTTACAATTGTCTCAATCTTTCAAGGTTGGCGGCCACTGCTAGCACTAGCATTGCCTAGCGTTCTTTCAGTGTGCTTGGAGTGGTGGTGGTATGAGATTATGCTGTTCCTTTGTGGCTTACTCAGCGACCCAAAGGCTTGCGTTGCAGCAATGGGCATTCTCATCCAAACAACAGGCATGCTATATAACTTTCCATTCTCAATAAGTGCCAGCATTTCCACACGAGTTAGTCAAGCTTTGGGTGCTGGCCGTCCATCCTCTGCCCATCGGACAGCTGTGATAGGACTTCTCATGGCCTTTGCATTTGGCCTCTCAGCCTTTGTTTGCATGACAGTCCTGAGATCATGGTGGGGAAAGTTGTTTACAGATGAGCCACAAATTCTTCATTTGATCTCAACTGTGCTACCAATTTTGGGGTTATGTGAAGTTGGCAACTCTCCGCAAACAGCAGCTTGTGGGGTCTTAACAGGGACTGCACGTCCAAAAGATGGTGTCCGCATAAATTTATGTTCTTTTTACCTTATTGGTTTGCCGGTTGCAATTCTCACGACTTTCAAATTCAAATTCGGCTTTGAGGGACTATGGTTTGGGCTTCTAGCAGCACAGATGTCATGTGTCTGCATGATGGTGTACACCTTGATTCGAACAGATTGGAAGCACCAGGCTAAGCGGGCTGATGAGCTGACTAAAGCTGCAGGAGGCAAAGATGATTTAGAAACCAGCCTACTTAACACAGATACTTAACTTTCATATAGACAGCTTTTTAACAGAATTTTTTGGGGTAGACAAGTTTATATAATTCGGTAGAAGATATCATCTTATTGAGAAGATGCAGAGCACTGACAACTTAAAACCAAAACAAATGCTAAATTTCTGTGTCATAGATTGCTAAATTATTTATTTGTTTATTTTATCCGAAATAAATAAGTAAATCATTCATTGAGTCCTCATATAAACTAGTCAAATATTGGTTTATGTTGTAACTTAGAATGATCATTCGACAATATTAAAACATGAAGCCCAAATTACCAAAGAAAACAGGAGGATTATGGATGAACAGTTAGTACTTAGTGTTAATAACACTCTAAGTAAAAATGAGCAATTACCTTGTTGAAGTTGATCGGTGCAGTAACCCATCCTGATTAGCACAGCAGCAAATTAAATAAGTTAGAGAAGGTTTGGCCATGCAAATTGCCAATAAGGGAATTTAAAGCTATATAGGCAAAAGCAAAGCAAGCTAAGCATTAAAAGTTAAAGAAGAAGTATCGATCAATGATTTAATGGATAAATGAAAGCAGTAAAAACTACCAGCAATGTTCATTTCAAATGATGATATACAATCTGGCTAGGAAGGAGACTAAAAGGGTTATTTTCTTGTAAGAAGCAAAATGGGAAGTATTTTAGATTTCGAGCCTGCTTAATCAGCCAAGTAGTGGCACATATAAAGTGGCTATTGTTTATGCAAATTACCGCTTGGCACAGTATGCCCAGCCGGCAAGTTCTTAGGGCTATTGGAATATAACTTCAGTAACAATTAATAATAGCAAGAAAATAATTCTCAACCGTCTATTCTGCTGTCTCTCAATTATCATGCAGCTCTTCTAAATTCTAATTACATGTGTAAAAGGGAAAAAGGAATTTGGCAATTTAATCCTAAACATAAACTCCTCCTCAGAAATGAATAAATTGCTGCACCTATACGACCCCGTGTCTTATGCATCCATACATCTATCAGATGCTTCATCAAATCTTCAATGAAGCAGCAAACATAAACTTGCCAAGAATCCTCCAGGATTACATAACCAACATTTTCCTCTTCAAGAAATACTTCAGTAGGTAAAAACTTGAAAATCCAGTACCTTAATGATGAAAGTTTGAAAAATCAGAAGGCAAAATAGATAACTGCTACCCGCCTAGAGCTGTGGGATGGTTGAAGTCGTAGATAAGTTATTTAAGATGGAAACGACTGTGTAATGCAATCATAATGAGGGGAAATAAAAATTACAGAAACAAAAACTTAACATGATTGACCACTTCACTTGAGCATAATTAGAGCGGTTGATCAAGGGCCATTCCCTAAAGAGGAGAAAAAATGCATCCAAGATGGCTAGTTGACAATGCAAACAATATTGGAACGAAAATGTTGCCAAGAACAATGAAAATAACAACATAGATCATTCTTCTATTCATTTACAAACCAGACTGGTTACACAAGTAAAAGTACATTACTATATTTCAAGAGAAAACTACCAATTGGCCAATTGTCCTGCTTTTATAAAACATTAAAACAACTTTCTAAGGCTATTTCAATCACTAGCAGTTAATGATGTTAAAGAAAAGGGAATCATGCAATTGCAAATTTGCAATCTTGTTGTTTGATAAAAAGTCCAGCATTATATTATAATCTAATTTAACTGCAGATTCATTATTAAACTTGATTCTATTAGTCCCAAATTCTTACCTCACTAGTTTGATATATCTGAGAAGCAATCCCAGAATGCAAGCCTGCAACTGCAAACAACAAATTAAGAATTTAAACAAACAAACAGAAAAGGAAAGGAAAGAAAAATGGCATCAATGAACGATGATCCCATTGGATCTGTTTGATGCTCCATAAACATTAAATATGAATCTAAAGGAAACAGAGAAACAAAAAGCAAACTTTGATTCCGGTTTCATAGCGGTAACTAGGAACTGGCCTTTTCGATTCTTTTCTGTTCTCTTCGCGTCTCTTCTACTCTGCTAGGACTTTCTAGGAACTTGTAAAAATTAGGAAGTGTAAGTTACAAAAAGGAAGTCCACTATGTCCATCTTCGGGCTTACGTATTAGCATTTCTTTTTTCTTTTTTTTCTTTTTCTTTAAAAAAAAAAAAAAAAAAAAAATACCTTCTTTTCCAAAATTTTTTTCTTGGCCCAAATTTTCTTTTCTAAATCTAAAGTCTAAACAATACCTTTTCCTTTTCTTATTTTAAGAAAATTAGTCTTAGTGTTCACGTATGTTGCACGTGGTCGAACGTGTTTAAATAAAAAATATTAAAATTATTAATAAGAAAATTTTTTTGAGATAAGAATCATTTTCATTTGTTGAAGAGACTGAGATTACAAACGCACAGGAAGATCCGTACACCGCTACATGATTAGCTACATTACCGAAACGCTAATCTATGAGCCAACAAACAAACCCAGTGAGATCTCATTACAATTCAAATAAATCTCTATGCCCAAACATCTAAATGAGAATTCAAGCCAAATTAGAAAGTATACCATAAACAAACTACCTACCTACCAATAAACAAACAAATTACAAACAAACTCACATTCCGTGAGAGTTGAACCTAAGACCTCATGGTCTAGGTAGGCTGGAACTAAGAGTCCAGTACTCTACCACCATGCCAAATTAATAAGAAATTAAAGAATTAAATTATTGTATTGTATTGAAATTATGTTGAAGTAAAATTTAAATTCAACATTAAATAGATATCATGAAACTAATTAGAAGTCAAAGAATTTGATTGAAATGTAACAAAATTACATTTGAAGCAAATTCCTTTAAAATGTGTTACATTTGTAGGTCGAAATATTTTCCAATCCTCGTGTTGACTTACATATCACAATTAAAATTAGCTATTATTAAATAGTCCAAAATGGTATCCAAATATTATTTACTATTCACTATACATAATTTGTATGTCTCCTTCTATTTCTTTGCATTTATTTTACTCGACCAAAAATTTAGTTGAAGCATTGAAATTTCCCGAGAGTGTGCAACATATAGTCTTTACGGTGACAAACCATGCCGTGTAAGAATATTTAAAAATTCCTCCTAATAATGGTTGTTCGAGTCATCAACTATTTCATCGAAATTGTTGTATGTCTTACTCTCATCGGGAGAACTGTTGTTTTTCCTATCATCTACTCATTCAGTTTGTCCACATACTCATTTCTTGTTGACAAGATTGCACGTGTTATGTGTTGAATTCCTGATGTGCAAATTTTGAAAATTTATCTCTGGCAAATCAAACTTCCTGATGCTTTTTTCACATGGTTTCAAGATAATAGGCAATGCTCTGTAATGTGCAAGAAATTTGTGTCTAAACTGGGTTTCCATACATTCTCTTATAATCCTCAGACATTGCATCGTAATATTCATTCCATAGTTTCCTCACAGCTGACGGTTCACAGTGTACTAATAAAGTCGCGAATAGCCTTCTTAGTTCAGGCATTTGAAACGCTACTCCTTCCATCATGCACTCCGATATACTCTAAATTATCTCAAAATTTATTTATTTTGTGAGCAATTCGGCTTTTAACGCGGTGATCCATTCAATTATAAGTCGAATTTTCCATTTCTGAATAGATTATTATCCGTAAATTGGCAATTGATTTAAGCAAGCATGACTTGAACAATTATTCATGTAGTTGAAGCAAGAAAAATTCCTTAAAGCCATACGCAAGATTCTCTTTGTTTAAAAGGAAAAGGTAAATAAATGTTAAAATCTCAAGTGGAATAAATATCCACAGCTAAATTTTCTGATGATCATTTCAAAAAGTCTTTTACGACAATATTGTTCTGCTTAAAAAAAATTAAAGAAACAAAACTTAGAAAAGAGCTAGTAGCCTATTGTACTTTGAGTTTGTTTGATATAGTAAAATTAAATGTCTAATTTCGATCTTAAGCCCCATCTCTAATTTCGTGGAAATACTCTTGTAGATGGTCATAGACTGGGTAATCATGTTGGTATAGGATCAGATGCATTAGAATGAAGCAAGACCGTGGTATCCTCTTTAGCAAGATTGCTAAAAAATTCTAGGATGGTACTGTACAAATTGAATTTTTCTAAATAAAATAAAAATTTAATTTTTCTAAATAAAATATTTTAATAATGGCAAAATCTAGATGGTATGGTAGAAATTGAAATTTTATAAATAAAATTATATGTTGTAAAAATTATTTTAAAATAATGGCAATTTAGAAATATATTTGAAAAAAGTACACAAAATTATATTTTAATAGTGGCATAATTAAAATATTTTTTAATAATGGCAATTTAGAAATATATTTGGAAAAAAGGGTACAATCGAAAAACATAAAGTTTACCATTATTCCTACTTTTATATATAGTATAGATATAAATATATTTCTAAATTGATAAGAAAATGAAACATTGATAAGACCTAGTTTATTCTATATTTTCTATGTGATTTTGCCTTATTTTGTTAGTCGTACGTGTCGTTTTACCCCAATATTTCTCATATTTGATATTTTAGGCCCATTTGGAGCTATGTATTAGGAAGATAAAGATTTAGAGTCATTTTGAATCAATTTGGAGAAATTATTGATTTTGTCTCATTTCAGCCCATTAGGACTGTTTGAGTTCATGAAGCTCAAATTGTCAAGTCAGATGTCTTGAAGTCTAAATCTGATATTCTTACACCCAATTTGTTAATATGGAAGCCCCCAGAAAGAGTTCAAGACCAATAAGTAATTATGATGCAGTAATGATTCAGCTCTGATGCAGCATTGTTAAATCATATTCAAAGGAGGACTTTACAAGAGCAGTTTTGGAAGAAAATTCATAACTTTTGATCTAGAGCTCAAAAAAATGCAATTGAGATATTATATGAAAGATAATTCCAAGATCTACAACTTTTATGTTACCTTGAGACCTAATTCTGCAGTTTCGGTGGACGATTTTACCCTTGAAATTTCTAAATAGAATTGATCTTCTCCTAAACCGATTTGGAGAGCCAGATGTCTTGAAACCTAAATCTGATATTTTAGGCCCAATTCGTTAATATGGAAAGCCAAATAAGAAGTTCAAGTCCAATCAGTAATTATGATGCAATAATGGTTCAGCCCTGATGCAGCAGCAACATTGTTAAATCATATTTAAAAGATGACTTCACAAGAGCAGTTTTGAAAGAAAATTCGTAACTTTTAATATAGAGCTCAGAAAAATGCATATGAGATACCGTTGGAAAGAGGATTCCAAGATCTACAACTTTTATGTTTACCTCGAGACCTAATTCTGCAGTTCTAGTGGACTATTTTGCCCTTAAAATTTCTGGACAAAATTGATCTTCTCCGAAACCGACTTGGAGAATGTTTTGGACGAAAATTCAGATGGCAAAGATGATGTGGAGCATTCCTATTGGCCACGTTGAGTCCCAATTAATGAGGATGATATAAATTTCCATTATTTTAATAATGGAATAATTAAAATATTTTTAATAATGGCAATTTAGAAATATATTTGAAAAAAAAGGTACAATCAGAAAACAAAAAGTTTCCCCTTATTCGTATTTTTATGTTTACTAGTTTTAACTTTCACGTGCGTTACACGTGGCCAAACGTGTTTAAATGAAATATTCATATATATGAAACTATGATAACCTCCTGTTAAATTATGATAATTATACGATTTTTTATGACCTCCTTATGAAATTTTGATAACTTTCCTATGAAATTTTAATAACGATACTATGGAATTTGAGAGCCTTTTTATAAATTTTTTTTAACCTTCTTATAAAATTTTGTTAACCTCCCTAAGGAATTTTGAAGACCTCACTATGAAATTTTGAAGACCTCCTGATCGAGCCAAAAACAACCCTATTTTTATGGCTATTTTATTATATTTTTAGATCTATTTATGCTTAAATATATGTTATTTTGTTAATATTTGTGATTTGAGTCTTTATAAGATGTGAAATTGATAATTTGATAATTTTCACTACTTTTGGAGTTATTTTGATGACTTTTTACATAGATATGAGCAAAGTAATTTTGAGTATAGATTTGGAGATTCGAAGTTCGTGTTTGAAGACTTATTGAAGACAATTTGAAGATTTGAATTCCATTGAAGAATTATTTCCAAGAAGCAAGAATTGAAGAATGGAGTTTTAATTGCGAAGGATTGAAGACAAACCATGAAGAAGCCTGGAAGCTAAAGAAATTTTGGATATTTAATATGGGAAAATTTTCAGCCCATATAAATCATTAATTGGAATTAAAATCCCAATTAATGACTCCTATATTCAAGGAAATATCCAAAATCCCGTAGATTCCCGATTCTAGTCCTAACAGGATTAGGATTCAGGCGCAGTTTTAGTAGAAAAATCATAACTTTCTGCTCAGACCTCCGTTTGAAGCCCATGTACTCGTTGGAAAGCTAACTCCGAGATCTACAACTTTCCTTTGAAGTCTAAGACCCAGTTCTGCCATCTTCAAGTCCAAAAATGACGGCGAAGTCCCTGCACGAATTCAGCAAAATTTCAGGATCCTATTTTGACTTGGATTCTACTCTAGGAAGATTTTTAATCTAACTTAGACTCTAAGTTAGACCCAAAACCGACTTAGACCCTTTTTCAAGTTAGGATTGGATTTTCTAGGGATATTTCCACTATAAATAGCCACCTTAGGTCTAGGTTTTTGATGTATGTAGATCTAGAGATTTTATTTTGTAGATTTGGAGGAGTTTTGCCCTAGGAGCCGCCGCCCCCTCTTCTTCCCATCCATAGATAAGTTTTTCTTCTTTTCTTTGGATGCTCACTCAATTCATGAGTGAGTAATCCTTTTCTTTTCTCCAATGTAGAATTTAATTGATCTCTTGACTTATATCATGGTGAGATTTTGTGCTTTTATATGAAAATTAATAGGGTATTTCTTAATATCTCTGCATGAATTCTATGTTGCTTGTTTTGATAGATTGAAGCTAGCACTTTCCTGATAAATTAAGTAGCATTAGCTAAATTAAATCTTGAAGGATCTTCGGATTTAGTTGTTTGGTAGCAATTGGAAGCGAAGGATCTTCCTTCCAAGGGATTTAAGAATCTTTGACCAATTTTTAATTGCCCATTGTGCTTGTAAATTACTAGATCTTAATGCTTTATTGTTGAGTAATTATCACACTGGATCAAGTATCCATTGTTTTCATAATTTTTAGATATCAATGATCCATGGTATTGTTGTCAAGAGGGATATTAATTCTATGTTGGAGGTTTCTTTTAATTATTTTCTCAACTCATCTTCTGCTTTCTGATTAATTGTTTTCTTTAATTTTCTTGATTGTTTTCTTAGAAAAATTTAATTGCTAGATTAGTTTAACTTAATTTTACTCTCAACATCTTCTTTATTTTATTTGTTTTGTTTTAAGAAAAAGAATAATAACCTTTCTCTCTGTGGGATCGACCCCTACTTGCCCTAACTATCTTTAGTTAGTAATTGTTGGGATTTTTATTTTTATGATTTGTTGATGACCGATCTTAAATTTTGACGCCGTTGCCGGGGAGATTGTTTATTATTTTCTTTTTCTTTTTCTTTGCTATATTCGTTTTACACTTGATCATCTCTGTTTTGTAGGAAAAATCCAATGGAGCAACAACGTTCGTTATGAGAGCTAAATTTCAACTGTGAATTGCCACCACTCTGCATTGACTATCCAACCATGGATTTGTCGTACAAGCTGAATCCTGGAGTGATCCGCATGCTGCCTATTTTTCAAGGAGAGTCTCATGAAAATCCTCATGAGCACTTATAAAATTTCTTTATAAGGTGTGCTGCGATCACTGGGATGCCTAAAGAACAAGCGAAACTTCGAACCTTTCCTTTAACTTTGGAAGAAAAAGCAAGAAGTTGGTTCCTAACTTTGCCATCAAAATCCATAACTTCGTGGAAGGAGATGGAGACAGTATTTCTGAACAAATACTTTCCAGAGGCCAAGGGAGCTGATGTACGAAGGAGAATCACAGCCTATCAACAACTACCTGAAGAGAAGTGGCACCAATACTGGGAGAGATACAACAAAATTTGCGACCACAACCTAAGTGAAGCACTGCTGATTCGGAACTTTTATGACGGACTTCTCTATGAAGATCGAACCTATGTTGATGCTGCTAGTGGAGGAAGCCTAACACTCAAAACCCCTGAAGAAGCAAGGAAACTACTCAACACTATGACGGAAAACATTCACCAGTTCAACATGACGGATGAACACTCAACAACCAAATCATTAGAGAGGGAATTTCTCACCAAAATAGAAGAAAGAATGGATCGCTTTGATACTGCGATTTCCTCTCTGACGAAACAACAAGAGACCGTCACCAACATGTTTACACTGTTTTTGAGTATACAAAGAGAACCTCAATGCATACCTCAATCTGTCCAATCACCCTTGAATTCGACCCAACAAGGTTTTGCAGTCAATTCAATCGAAGGAGCTCAACAGTGGAATGCGCTTAAGACGGAGTCACCTGATGTTCCACTTCCACCTCCGATATCACCTCCAGCACCTGTTTTCTCTGCTGCACCACCACCAGTTGCCGTGCCCAACATTCAATTGCCAAGAAGAAAGGAGTTTTCGACCAAAAACAAGAAGGGTCAGCGCACTTCACCAGCAACCGCTGCTCAAATTCAAGCTGAAGAGGAATGGATGGAAGAGATGCAAGAGAAGTATGATCCAATACCATTCCCTCAAAGGTTTGCAATGCAACTCAATTCACTACGGAATATAGAGGTAAATATTCCATTGCTTGATAAAGTTGTCAGAAGACCCAAGTACGCGAATTTTCTCAAAGAATTATGCTTGACTAAGAGTAAGTTTTCTGAAAAATATGCCTGCATGAATGAAAACGTATCTGCTGCATATCAGAGAAAATTGCATCATAAAAGCCATGACTTAGGATCGTTTTTTATTCCTTGTAAAATAGGAAAGAATCAGATAGAAAAGGCCATGTGTGAATTTGGATCTCCAATTAACATCATGCCTTATTCTGTCTATTCACAATTGAAAATTGAACCTGTGACTAAAACTGATCTGACTATACAATTTGCTGATAAAACTAACATTAAGCCCGAGGGTTTAGTCGAAGATGTTTTAGTGCAGATTGGAGATTTTGTTTTTCCTGCAGATTTCTATGTTCTGAAGATGAGTGGAGATGACCTTCATCTACCTCATTTGCCGTTGCTGCTAGGAAGACCTTTTCTTGCCACAGCCAAAACAAAATATGAAGTCCACGATGGAAAACTCGGCATGGAATTTGATGGGAAACTCATTGAATTCGATATTTATGAAGCCATGAAATCTCCTGCTGAGATTCATTATATCTGCGCCATTGATGCCATTGAAATTTGTTCTAAACAAGTTCAATCACTCCACCATGAAGATGAACTTGAACTGGTACTTACAAGGAGCCTAGATGAAGAAGAAATCAAGGAAGTAGAAGTCTAGACGTCAGAAGAGGTAGCAGAAACCATCAAGGATCTGAAGTCACTGCGCCCTCTTGGAGAAAAAGAGTCGGTGTTCTATATCAACATGGAGCCAACACCGACGCCTTTGCCATCCATCATCCAGCCGCCCGAAGTCAAGCTGAAGCCACTCCCTGAAGGACTTAAGCATGTCTTCCTTGGAGAAAGAGAAACTCTACCCGTTGTTATTTCAAGTAAATTGAATAATTTACAAGAAGAACAACTAATCAGAGTCCTGAAGGAATACAAGGAAGCCATTGGATGGACCGTAGCTGACATCAAAGGGATAAGTCCCACTGTGTGCATGCACCGAATCCGACTTGAAGATGATGCGGTACCTGTTCGACAACCACAAAGACGATTAAACCCAAATCTCGCGGAAGTCGTCAAGGAAGAAGTTCTCAAATTACTTGGAGCTGGTCTCATTTATGCTATATCCGATAGTAAATGGGTCAGCCCTGTCCAAGTAGTTCCAAAGAAGTCCAGATTCACCGTCGTAGAAAACAAGGAAGGAGAGCTAGTTCCTCAAAGACTGCAAAATGGATGGAGAGTATGCATCGACTGCAGAAAATTAAACTCTGCAACAAGGAAGGACCACTTTCCACTACCATTCATCGATCAAATGTTGGAGAGATTAGCATGCAAGGCCTACTATTGTTTTCTGGATGGGTACTCAGGATACTTCCAGATTCCAATAGCACCTGAAGACCAAGAGAAGACCACCTTTACTTACCCTTTTGGTACGTATGCTTATACCAGAATGCCTTTTGGTTTATGCAATGCACCTGCGACTTTTCAAAGGTGTATGATGAGCATCTTTCAAGATTATGTGGGAGATAAAATGGAAGTCTTTATGGACGATTTCACAGTCAATGGAGATAACTTCAATCAGTGCCTACATAATTTGGAACTAATTTTGAAAAGATGTGTTGAAACCAAATTGGTATTAAATGCTGAGAAATGCCACTTCATGGCAGAACAAGGCATTGTTCTAGGCCATGTGGTATCTAAACAAGGGATGCAAGTCGACAAAGCCAAGATTGACGTTGTTCAGAACCTGCCATATCCAACGTGTGTCAAGGATATTCGTTCATTCTTGGGCCATGCCGGTTTCTATCGAAGATTCATCAAAGATTTCTCGAAGATTTCAGCACCGATGTGTAGATTACTTCAGAAGGATGTAGAGTTCAAGTTTGGAGACGACTGCAAGGAAGCCTTTGACAAATTGAAGACTGCCCTCACCACCACTCCAATTGTGAAGCCACCGGATTGGAAACTACCGTTCGAGATTATGTGTGATGCAAGTGATGTCGCCATTGGAGCTGTTTTAGGTCAAAGAGTAGATAAAGTGCCTCATGTTATCTACTACACTTCAAGAACTCTAGATGCTGCCCAGAAGAACTACACCACCACCGAAAAAGAGATGCTAGCTGTTGTCTTCGCGTTGGAGAAGTTTCGACCATATATCTTGGGATCTAAGGTGATAATCTACTCCGACCATGTTGCATTGAGATATCTAATGTCAAAGAAAGAAGCAAAAGCTAGGCTTATGCGATGGCTTTTGTTATTTCAAGAATTTGATATCGAAATTAAGGATAAGAAGGGAGTAGAGAACGTCGTAGCTGATCATCTAAGCAGAATTGAAAGCAAGGAGGAAGAAATTGCAATCAACGAAGCACTAGCCTTTGAAGGAATTTTTGTCGTTTCTCATCCACCCTGGTATGCTGATATAGTCAATTTCTTAGCTGCTCGTCGTTTACCCCCTGATCTTAGCAAATGTAAGAAATTGAAGCTCATCAGTGATGCCAAGTATTATCTTTGGGATGATCCGTATTTATGGAGACACGGTTCTGATCAAGTCATGAGAAGATGCATTCCGGATAACGAGATTCAATCAGTTCTAAAGTTTTACCATAACAATGAATGTGGAGGTCATTTTGGACACCAGAAGATTGCAAGAAAGGTCTTAGATTGCGGGTTTTATTGGCCTTCAATTTTTAAAGACTCTTATGAGTTTTGCAAGACCTGTCCACGCTGTCAAAGAACGGGAAGCATATCGAAAAGGAATCAAATGGCTCAAAATCCTATATTCGTTGTTGAAGTCTTCGATGTATGGGGAATTGATTTCATGAGACCTTTTCCTCCATCAGATAAGAAGTACTATATACTCTTAGCTGTAGATTATGTTTCCAAATGGGTTGAAGCCATAGCTACCGAGAAGAATGATGCGAAGACAGTAGTCAAATTTATGAAGAATAATATTCTTCATAGATTTGGCATTCCAAGAGCTCTCATCAGTGATCGAGGTACTCACTTCTGCAACAAGATTGTCCAAGCGCTGGTTGAAAAATATGGAGTTCGACATCGAGTATCCACTTCATATAATCCTTAAACCAATGGTCAAGTCGAGGTATCAAATCGTCAAGTGAAGCTGATTTTGGAGAAGACAGTCAATGTTCACAGAAGAGATTGGAGCATGAGATTACGAGATGCTTTATGGGCCTATCGTACAGCTTATAAGACACCTCTTGGTATGTCCCCATACCGAATTGTGTTTGGTAAGCCATGCCATCTACCTGTAGAATTAGAGCATAAAGCATGGTGGGAAATAAAGCAATGCAATCTCAACTTTGACAAAGCTGGAATTCGAAGGATGCTGCAGTTACAAGAGCTTGAAGAAATAAGGAAGGAAGCATACGAGAATTCAAGGATCTACAAGGAGAAGACCAAAGCCATCCATGACAAAGGAATTTTGCGAAGATCATTTTATGAAGGACAAAAGGTTTTAGTCCTTAATAATCGATTAAAGGAAAATCCTGGAAAGCTTCGGTCGAGATGGTATGGACCATTTGAAGTAATTAAAAGTATATCCTAATGGATTAGTGATCATCGAGAACCCAAGTAACCAGAAGCAGTACAAGGTCAACGGACAAATGCTCAAACCTTATTTTGAAGCATTGCCAACAATGATGATTGAAGAAATTAAATTGGAAGATCGCATATATCTTCCAATTTGAGCTACAAAGAAAAAGAAAAGGAGTCGAGCTAATGACTTTAAACAAACGCTTGTTGGGAGGCAACCCAATTTTAATTAATTATTATTATTATTACTTTTAATTTGTACATTAATTTTTCTTTGAATTTTTGCTTGACAGGAATTTACGAATTTTTTTTCATTGAAAAAAAATTCCAAGGATGGAGTATAGCCATGTTGCACCAAATTAGCATCGGCAAACAGCCATGCGGCTAACCTGCACCACATGCGCAAGGTTACCCCAGCTGGCTCGCTGCTACCTCGACAAAAGCAAGGTTGTTGCTGCTCCGCGAGGCTGCATGTCTCAGCGACAAGTGCCTCTAGCGGAGTGCAACCAGGTTGCCCCGCGAGGCAAGGCAGCGCGCATCGCAAAGCAAAGCCAGCAGAGCCCTAACAGCAGCAGCTAGCAGCCGCCTCCAGCGTAACTTCCGCGAGGCAGCTTACTGCCGCTGCTGCGTAGGCAGCGCTGAGGCCTACAGGCCGCGAGCAGCTGCTGCAGCTGCTACATAAGCAGGGCACAAGATGCTGCCGCTGCCGCACCAGGCAGTGCATCAAGCAGCCGCTGCTGCTTCCACGCGATAGGCAACCCGCAAGATGCCAAGGTGAGTAACGTTCTTTCTCTCTTTTCCTTCCTTGCACCATGTTGCATAAGGAGAAAGATGACCTCCTCCTACAAGGTAAAGAATTCCTAGTCAAGGTATGTTTCTAACTCTAACTAAAACCTTTTAAGAATAGGATTTGATCACTATATAAGCACATCTATCCCTCCTATATTCATCACAACTTAAGAAGCAAAACTTTGAAGCAAAATATATATATATATATATATATATTCGGTTGGAAGCAATTTTTGGAGAGGCAAGATTGATAAGAAGGAGTCGATAAGAAGAGGCAAGAGTTGTCGACTTGAGAAGCAAGTGTCGACAAGAGAGAGCAAAATCGACAAAGGACTTGTCGATTTCAAGGAGAAAATTTGTCGTTTAAAGGAGCCAAATAATCGACTTAAAGAGAAGAATAATTCGACTAATGAATTGTCGACTTAGGAGCTAAGAAATAGTCGACTAAAGAGAGGAGCAATTGTCGACAAGGATTCAAGCAAGGAATCTCGGTAAGTTCTTCCCCAACACTTGAAGATGTCAATGATGCTTACTTCCATGGATTTTGAAGTTCAATTCAAGAATTCTAGGAGACAATTTTATCAAATTGGAGCCTCCCAATTTGGTGAAAAATTTCAAGGAAACTTTCTTCGTCAAGATTGTCATGAGCTTTTGAGCATGATAGCATCACTACCTAAGGAAGAAATTGCTACTAAGCCCGGTTTCAAAGCAAGGATGATTTATCAATTTCTTTTGAATAAGGTTAACAAGTCCCATGATGCTGTTATGAGATCCAAGGAGAGAGCTATCCAAGAGTTCAAGAATCGATTCCATCCCTATGGAAATCGGTTTCCTTATCCTCATGGACCAAGAAATTTTAATGGAAGGATAAGACCTCAAGTTGAACAATGGAGCAAGCCAAACCCTATGCCAAGGTTTGGAGGGTATCGAGTCAAACCTTGTAGGCCTCCATATCGCCCTATAAGTTGTGTTCCTTTCCCTCAAAGGTTTCATGATCCCAACTTTGCTTCATCTTCTAATAAACCAAGGGTTCAACAAGTTGCTTCTATTTTTACCCTTGAAGAGAAGGAGGATCTACTATCACCCCCTCTTGAACCAAATGCTCCTTTACAAGAAGTTCAAGAGAAAATTGCTACTGTGGTAATTGATATTTCAAGTGATGCTTCTAGTGATGAGAATAAGGAAGAGGAAGAGGAGGTTAATCAAGAAAAGGAGGAGCTTCACCCTTTCCTTTTTCGGTGCAATCAAATTAGTGATCAAATTACTAGCTTAAGAGATGATTTTAATAACATAATTGGGAATTTGGATGACCTCTTCAATTTATTGGAGAAGGCTATTCATAAACCAATTTAGGTTTAGTTTTAAGTTTCTTGTTTTTAGATTTAAGATTTATTTTTATGCATCTTAGGATTAGTTAATTTATGCTTTAATTTTCAATTTCCTTTATTTTATGACTTTAATTTTCAAGTTTCATTAATAAACTATCTAGTTTTATTTTCCTATCACTTTAATTTTCTATTGTCTTTTATGATTGAGTAATTATCTTCATCAAGGCCGCCCAGGTATGTTTTCTTGAACCTTAACTCTTTATTTTTGGTAAGATGATATTGCATGAATTGTTTACTTGATTACTTTCACATTGAGGACAATGTGAATTTTGAGTGTGGGGGGGGTGAATACTTGATAGGGTTTTTACTTGAATAATTTAGTCATATGATAGTCCTTGTTTGCATGAGAACCTAGGATAGAATTTGATTGTTTTTGATTGATCTTATTTCCCCAATTTTTGATAAAATTTTCGAAAATTGATTTTTGAAGATAAAATTTCGAATTTTCATGCATATTTTGATTAATTGATTTGATTATGATTAATGAATGCTTAGAATTTTAATAATGTTTGATTTATTGATTGAGTTATAGCATGTTGTTTAATTTCTTAGAATTAGGTATAATTGAAGTCTGTGATATGATCTTATTTATTAATTGCTTCTATGATTATCTATTTCTAGAACTTGTGTTCAATCTTAATTGAAATTATGATTGAGAAAGTATGCCATGGATATATGTCAAGAATAAGTGTGGGGGACTACTTATAAAAAGGGTAATTAAAAAAATTATTTTCATAAAAAGAAGTGTTTTCATGATAGAGAAGAAGAGGTATTTCTGTAAAATAAAAAAAAATCAATCCATTGCTGTCACTCTTTTCTTTAACAAAAGGAGTTAGTAACCCTTGGAAAGAGAATAAGAGGCATGGAATTACAGAAATATTGTCCCTCTGAAAAAATAAAGAAGGAGTCCTTCTAGAGTGCTAGTAGCCTCAAAAATGGGAGTTAGTAACCCCAAATCATGAACACTTCGAGGTTAGTAACCTCAATTTTCTAAAAACAATTACCCTTGAAAACCTATTATAACCCACAATGACCCTTGATTTATATTTATGACATTACAATCTTTTGAATAATGGAGAAAGAGAGGAAAACATGAGTTTATAGAAAGAAGTAGTTATAGAAAGTGAAGAATGGTAAGTGATTAAAGCTACTTTGATTATGGCTACTTAAGAATGATGATGCTTGTTGTTTCTTGATCTTTGGATTGAGTATTATTATTATTCTTTGTTATTTTGATTTTATGATTGAATTGATTCTTTGATGTATGTATGAATTCAAATTGATTTCTTGAAAAATTGGTTTTTGATTAACTTACACATTGATTTGCTAAGGGACTAGCAAAGTTCAAGTGTGGGGGAAAATATGATCGAGGCAAAAATAACCCTATTTTTATGGCTATTTTATTATGTTTTTGGATCTATTTATGCTTAAATATATGTTATTTTGTTAATATTTGTAATTTGAGTCTTTATAAGATGTGAAATTGATAATTTGATAATTTTCACTACTTTTGGAGCTATTTTGATGACTTTTTACACAGATATGAGCAAAGTAATTTTGAGTATAGATTTGGAGATTCGAAGTTCGTGTTTGAAGACTTATTGAAGACAATTTGAAGATTTGAAGACCATTGAAGAATTATTTCCAAGAAGCAAGAATTGAAGAATGGAGCTTTAATTGCGAAGGATTGAGGACAAGTCATGAAGAAGCCTGGAAGCTAAGGAATTTTGGATATTTAATATGGGAAAATACTCAGCCCATATTAAATCATTAATTGGAATTAAAGTCCCAATTAATGACTCCTATATTCAAGGAAATATCCAAAATCCCGTAGATTCCCGATTCTAGTCCTAACAGGATTAGGATTCAGGCGCAGTTTTGGTAGAAAAATCATAACTTTCTGCTCAGACCTCTGTTTGAAGCCCATGAGTACTCGTTGGAAAGCTAACTCCGGGATCTACAACTTTTCTTTGAAGTCCAAGACCCAATTCTGTCATCTTCAAGTCCACAAATGACGTCAAAGTCCCTGCACGAATTCAGCAAAAATTTCAAGATCCTATTTTGACTTGGATTCTACTCTAGGAAGATTTTTTAATCTAACTTAGACTCTAAGTTAAACCCAAAACCGACTTAGACCCTTTTCCAAGTTAGGATTGGATTTTCTAGGGATATTTCCACTATAAATAGCCACCTTAGGTCTAGGTTTTTGATGTATGTAGATTTAGAGATTTTATTTTGAAGATTTGGAGGAGTTTTGCCCTAGGAGCCGCCGCCCCCTCTTCTTCCCATCCATAGATAAGTTTTTCTTCTTTTCTTTGGATGCTCACTCAATTCATGAGTGAGTAATCCTTTTCTTTTCTCCAATGTAGAATTTAATTGATCTCTTGACTTATATCATGGTGAGATTTTGTGCTTTTATATGAAAATTAATAGGGTATTTCTTAATATCTCTGCATGAATTCTATGTTGCTTGTTTTGATAGATTGAAACTAGCACTTTCTTGATAAATTAAGTAGCATTAGCTAAATTAAATCTTGAAGGATCTTCGGATTTAGTTGTTTGGTAGCAATTGGAAGCGAAGGATCTTCCTTCCAAGGGATTTAAGAATCTTTGACCAATTTTTAATTGCCCATTGTGCTTGTAAATTACTAGATCTTAATGCTTTATTCTTGAGTAATTATCACACTGAATCAAGAGGTAATTATTTAAAGAATAAAAGGGATGATTCACACTGGATCAAGAGTTTTATCTAATTAAGGTAATTTAGGATTAAATTCCAAGCAAGCTATCCATTGTTTTCATAATTTTTAGATATCAATGATCCATGGTATTGTTGTCAAGATGGATATTAATTCTATGTTGGAGGTTTCTTTTAATTATTTTCTCAACTCATCTTCTGCTTTCTGATTAATTGTTTTCTTTAATTTTCTTGATTGTTTTCTTAGATAATTTTAATTGCTAGATTGGTTTAACTTAATTTTACTCTCAAAATCTTCTTTATTTTATTTGTTTTGTTTTAAGAAAAAGAATAATAACATTTCTCTCTGTGGGATCGACCCCTACTTGCCCTAACTATCTTTAGTTAGTAATTGTTGGGATTTTTATTTTTATGATTTGCTGACGACCGATCACCTCCCAATGAAATTTTGATAACCAACACTATGAGATGTTGATAACCTCCACATGATATATTGATAACCACGTTATGAAAATTTAAAAACCTCCATATGAATTGTTAGTAATCACACTTTAAAATTTTGATAATCACACTATGAAATTGTGATAACCTAGCTAAGAAATTTTGATAAACCTTCCTATAAAATTTTGATAAACCTCCCTATAAAATTTTGATAATCTCCTTATGAAATCTTGATAGCTACAAATTTTGATAACCTTTCTATGACTTTATATAACCTCATTATAAAATTTTGTTAATCTCCCTATGAAATTTTGATCTACATACTATGAAATTTTGATAACCCTCTTATGAAATTTTGAAAACTAAACTATGAAATTTTGATAACATTCATATGAAATTTTGATATCCTCCCTGAAATTTTGATTACTCCATAATAAAAGTTTAATAACCTTCCTAATTTGGTAACCATACTATGAAATTTTGATAATCTCCCCTGAAATACCGCTATGAAATTTTGGTAATCACATTTTGAAAATTTGATAACCTCTTTATGAAATTTTGATAACCTCTTCATAAAATTTTGTTGACCCCTCTATAAAATTTTGATAATTACATTATGTAATTTTGATAACCTCGCTTTGAAATTTTGATAACAACACTATGAAATTTTGATAATATTCCTATAAATTTTCATAATCCGATCTCTATGAAATTTCGATAATCATTTTATGAGATTTGATAACCTTCTATCAAATGTTGGTATTCCTTATGAAATTGAGACTTTTATAACCTTCATATGAAATTTTGTTAACCACACTAAAATATTTTGACAACCATACTATAAAATTTTGATAACCTCCCCATCAAATATTAGTAACCTCCTTATGAAATTTTGTTAACCACACTATGAAATTCTTATAACCTCGCTATGACATTTTGATAATCTCTTTGATAACCTTTCTATAAAATTGTGATAACCATACTATGAAATTTCAATAACCTTCCTAAGAAATTTCAATAACCTGATCCTATGAAATTTTGGTAACCACACTTTGAAATTTTGATAACCTTCCCATGAAAATTTTGATAACTTCCATATGAAGTTTTGGTAACCACACTATGAAATTTTGATAACCCCCTCATGAAATTATAATAACCATCTTATGAAATTTTGATAACCACACAGAGACAAGAATATCAAAATCATAATATCACATACTCTTCAAACTCAACAATTTCCAATTGAACAAAGTGAATGCGGCAAAACATTATATAACGAAGAGATGAAGCTTCACTAACAATAGTATTTTACGTGTTAGTGTTAGTTTAATTTTTTTATTGACATTTAAAAAGTTGAAATTAAAAGTAAAATATTATATTCAAAAAATAATAGTAAAGGAAATTTGCATGTTCATCAACGAAAATCAATTTGATAAACTTATAATCCGGTCTAAATTGAAATTTTTAATTAATTTTCAAATAATAAAATTATACTAAATTTTAATAATGGCAATTTAGAAATATATTTGAAAAAAAAGGTACAATCGGAGAACATAAAGTTTCCCATTATTCGTAGAAATTTGCATGCTCATCAATGAAAATCAATTTTACAAACTTATAATTCAGTCTAAATTGAAATTTTATAATTAATTTTTAAATAATAAATTTTAATAATGTCAATTCAGAAATATATTTGAAAAAAGGGTTCAATCGGAAAACATAAAGTTTTCCATTATTCGTACTTTTATATAAAGTATAGATAGCTTGGAGAAACTATTTATTTTGTCTCATTTCGGCTTAATAGGCCCATTAGGCTCGTTTGAATTCATAAAGTCCAAATTGCCAAGTCAGATGTCTTGAAGTCTAAATCTGATACTTTTAGACCCAATTCGTTAATATTGAAGCCCAAATAAGGAGTTCAAGTCCAATCAGTAATTATGATGTAGTAATGATTCAGCCCTGATGCAGCATTGTTAAATCCTATTTAAAGAAGACTTCACAAGAGCAGTTTTGGAAGAAAATTCATAACTTTTGATCCAAAGCTCGGAAAAATGCAAATGAGGTACCGTTAGAAAGAGGATTCCGAGATCTACAACTTTTATGTTTATCTCGAGATCTAATTCTGTCGTTTCGGTGGATGATTTGGCCCTTGAAATTTCTGGATATAATTGATCTTCTCCTAAACCGACTTGGAGAATGTTTTGGACGAAAATTTAGATGCTAAAGATGATGTGGGGCATCCCTATTGGCCACGTTGGATCCTAATTATAAGGAGGATAATCTAAATTTCTATTATTTTAATAGTGCAATAATTAAAATATTATTTAATAATGGCAATTTAGAAATATATTTGAAAAAAAAGGGCACAATTGGAAAACATAAAGTTTCCCCTTATTCGTACTTTTATATATAGTATAGACTAGTTTTAACTTTCACGTGCGTTACACGTGACCCAACGTGTTTGAATGAAATATTCATATGAAATTATGATAATCTTTCTATTAAATTATAATAATTACACTATTTTTTATGATCTTCTTATGAAATTTTGATAACCTTATTATGAAATTTCAATAACGTTACTATGGAATTTTGAGAACCTTTTTATAAATTTTTTTGTAACCTTCTTATGAAATTTTGTTAACCTCCTTAAGGAATTTTGAAGACCTCACTATGAAATTTTGATAATTTCCCAATGAAATTTTGATAACCAACACTATGAGATGTTGATAACCTCCATATGATATATTGATAACCACGTTATGAAAATTTAAAACCTCCATATGAATTGTTAGTAATTACACTCTAAAATTTTGATAATCACACTATGAAATTGTGATAACCTCGCTATGAAATTTTGATAAACCTTCCAATAAAATTTTGATAAACCTCCCTATGAAATCTTGATAGCAACAAATTTTGATATCTCCCTATGATTTTTTGATAACCTCATTATAAAATTTTGTTGATTTCCCTATGAAAGTTTGATCTACATACTATGAAATTTTGATATCCTCCCTGAAATTTTGATTACACCATAATAAAAGTTTAATAATCTTCCTAATTTGGTCACCATACTATGAAATTTTGATAACCTCCTCAAAAATACCACTATGAAATTTTGGTAATCACATTTTGAAAATTTGATAACCTCTTTATGAAATTTTGATAACCTCTCTATACTATTTTGTTGACCCCTCTATGAAATTTTGATAATCACATTATGTAATTTTGATAACCTCGCATTGAAATTTTGATAATCTTCCTATAAAATTTGATAATCCGATCTCTATGAAATTTTGATAATCACTCTATGAGATTTGATAACCTTCTATCGAATTTTGGTACTCCTTATGAAATTGAGACTTTTATAACCTTCATATGAAATTTTGATAACCACACTAAAAGATTTTGATAACCACACTATGAAATTTTGATAACCTTCCCATGAAATATTAGTAACCTCCTTATGAAATTTTATTAACCACACTATGAAATTCTTATAACCTCGCTATGACATTTTGATAATCTCTTTGATAACCTTTCTATAAAATTGTGATAGTACTATGAAATTTCAATAACCTTCATAAAAAAATTTAATAACTTGCTATGAAATTTTGGTAACCACACTATGAAATTTTGATAACCTTCCCATGAAATTTTAATAACTTCCATATGAAAGTTTGGTAATCACACTATGGAATTTTCATATCCTCCTCATGGAATTATAATAACCATCTTATGAAATTTTGATAACCACACCGAGACAAAAAAATCAAAATCATAATATCACATACTCTTCAAACTCAACAATTTCCAATTGAACAAAGTGAATGCGGCAAAACATTATATAACGAAGAGAGGGAGTTTCACTAACAATAGTATTGTACGTGTTAGAGTTAGTTTAATCTTTTTATTGACATTTAAAAAATTGAAATTAAAAGTAAAATATTAAATTCAAAAAATAATAGTAAAGGAAATGTGCTTGTTCATCAACGAATATCAATTTGACAAACTTATAATTCGGCTTGAATTGAAAATTTTTAATTAATTTTTAAATAATAATGTCATACTAAATTTTAATAATGGAAATTTAGAAATATATTTGAAAAAAAAAAGATGCAATCGGAAAACATAAAGTTTCCCATTATTCATAGAAATTTGCATGTTCATCAATGAAAATCAATTTTACAAAATTATAATTCGGTCTAAATTGAAATTTTATAATTAATTTTTAAATAATAAATTTTAATAATGTCAATTTAGAAATATATTTGAAAAAAGGATACAATCGGAAAATATAAAGTTTTTCCACTATTCATACTTTTATATATATTATAGATAGCTTTGGAGAAACTATTGATTTTGTCTTATTTGATCATTTCAGCCCAATAGGCCCATTAGGCTTATTTGAGTCCATGAAGTCCAAATTGTCAAGCCAGATGTCTTGAAGTCTAAATCTGATATTCTTAGGTCCAATTCATTAATATGGAAGCCCAAAGAAGGAGTTCAAGTCCAATTAATAATTATGATGCAGTAATGATTCAACCCCATTGTTAAATCATATTTAAAGGAGGATTTCACAAGAGCAGTTTTGAAAGAAAATTCATAACTTTTGATCCAGAGCTCAGAAAAATGCAGATAAGGTACCACTGGAAAGAGGATTCCGAGATCTACAACTTTTATATTTATTCGAGACCTAATTTTGCCATTTCAGTGGATGATTTTGCTCTTGAAAATTCTGAACAGAATTGATCTTCTCCTAAACCGACTTGGAGAAAGTTTTGTACAAAAATTCAGATGTTAAAGATGATGTGGGACATACCTATTGGTCATATTGGATCTAATTAATGAGGATAATCTAAATTTTCATTATTTTAATAGTGAAATAATTAAAATATTATTTAATAATGACAATTTAGAAATATATTTGAAAAAAAAGGGTACAATTAGAAAACATAAAATTTTCCCTCATTCGTACTTGTACTTTTATATATAGTATAGATATATAGTATAAATAATTGTGCAAGCAAAAATAATCATTATTTCCCTTCAAATGAGATGTTTATTTGGTATAAAAAGAATGGTTTACTTTAGCAAATATCTTTGGTATTTTTTCCTTTAAACCAACATGGAGAGGGATACCCCTATAAATGAGTCTTACGGCACAAAGAAAACAAAATTTTAAATTAATGAGGATTGATATGACTAAATATTGGGAGAGTTAGTAAAGAGAGTTACTTTTATCTTGATTTTTTTAGCATAAACTATTCATTAATTTGAAATAGTGCTATACAAATATTGTCCCAGAGTTAATAACAAAATGAGGTGGTTTTGTAAAGTCTACAAAAGCTTCCTCTAAATTTTATTACTATAAAAATGAGAACTTCCTTTTCTTGTAATTGTATAAGCACAAACATTCCCCTCCCTTAATGTGCGTTGGACTTTGATTTTAGTAAATTGTCCCTTTATGAATGTGCGTTGGATTTATTTCAGTAAATGAGTAAAGACCCATTTTACTCTCTGAATTTATACAAGTTGGGCGATTTACCCCATGAACTATCAATTTAAGCCTCTGTTATCCCCTCAACAATGAACCCTTAGTCACGTAACCCCAAGTGACTAACGGCTCCGTACAGTGTTAACGTGGCAACGCCATGTAGAGTGGCCAACATCGTTTTACCCCCTAAATTTTAATTTTGGACATTCACCCCCTAAACTCTTAATTTTGGACGTTTTAATCTCTCTCGGACGTTTTGCCCAACCAACACAATCATCTTATCCTGTGATTATAATACTCCGTCCAGCCCCGCCCCGCCCCCGCTCTGCCCCACTAAATATATTTTTTCCTATAAAATGTGTTTGACTAAATTTTAATATTATAAATTATGTCATCTATTACACATTTATTATTACTTTTTATAATTGATAATAATAAAATAGTAATTCAATAATTAAGTTAATTAAAATTTCAAAATTAATATAAATATAAATATTTTTTATTTAATTACTCAAACATCTCTAAAATATATCAAAATAAATTTAAAAAATATTACTATTAGTATATACGAAGCGGGATGGGGCAAAAAAATTCAAAATTGAGAGTTTAGCGGGTAAAATATCCAAAATTAAAGTTCAGGCCTTCAGGGGTCAAAATGTCCCACTTAATCTGACATGGCTATCCTATGTCAGCGCCGTAACGGCGCCGTTAGTCACGTGGGGTCACCTGTCCGTTACTGAGGGGGCAACATATGCTTAAATTGATAGTTTAGGAGACAAGTTGTCCAAGATTGAAAATCAGGGGACAAGTTGTCCAACTGGTATAAGTTTAGGGGGGCAAAATGGATCTTTAGTCTTCAGTAAATTACCGCAAAAGGCACCCATATTCATTAATGAGATTATAATATCTCAAGTTTGGAACACAAGCATAAAGCATAAAAGAAAAGACTGATATAATACCAATGGCATCTAATTCAACAACAAGTATGTATCACATTAGTTAGAAATAGTGCGATTCTAATATCTTGAATTTTCACTAACTTTGAATATAAGCCTTTTGTGTATCAAATGAATTTAGCCTTAATATCTTGATTTTTTAATATTAATATATTCTATTTTTAATATAATTAAAAAAATTTGCCAGATATTAATAAAAAATATTACTAAAATCTTAATTATTCTTATTGAGGTGAAATCTCGAACTTTGATGTAGGAAATTCTCAAATAAGTGTCCAAACCTTTAAAAAAGGTCATTTAAAGGTCATCATTCTAAAAGCATCACACACCTTTTCGGTTTGGTTTGGAATTGAGTTTGAAGATAAAAAAACTATTTTTTACCTCAAACACAATGTCAAATAAGTTATGGTTTGTCTCAAAAGCTAATTTTCACCGCAAAAACTAAGCCAACCTGAAAAACTAATTTTTAGGTGCTTTTGCGTTTCAAAAGTGCTTTTGGACATTAAATGACTAAAATCCCTTAAATATTTTTTTCTCTTTCTATTTTAATTAGTACCCTTTTTAGATATTTTATCCCTCTACCACATTTTTCTACAACAATATCAAACATTAATTACATTTTTCTACCTCAATTCTAAAAAGCACTTTTTCAAAACCAAATTTTTTCAAAACTTAACATCAATCCCAAACTAAGCCTTAATTAGACGTGTTAAACATGTATTGTTAAGACTAATGTGAGATCCTTATTTGATGTTATCTCATAAGTCGGACTTTTAAATGACCTTTTTTAAAGGTTGAGCACTTATTTGAGAATTTCTTTAAAATTCGAGGCTTATTTGAGATTTCAACCAATGTAATAAATGTTTAGATTTTTTTAGGACTTAGTATATAAATTTTGTTTCCATAAATTATGTGGTTAACTTATATTATGATAAGATTTTTATTTTTATTTTGCATTAAAGAGTAGATTTTTTTTAAAGAAATTGAGCTATAGATGAATTAAAGGTCAAACTTTACAAGTATAGGGAATGAAATTCCCCTAATGCTAGGAACACATCCAAAACAAAATCAGGATTTACATCAAAATAAACAAAGGAGTCATGCATGACCCTATCCTTGTTTGCCATGGCATTATTCACCATATTTCCTTCTCTATAATAGTGTGAGATCTTCACATTAGGAAAGCTTTGCATAAGATATCTGCAATCGAAAATAATACTATTTTCTATGGGGTATATAGAAGTATCAGCCTTTTCAACAAGATTTATGACAAGCAGAGCATCAATAGAAATGTTCAGATAACGAATTCGAATTCTTTTAGATTGAGCCCAGCATAAGTCCATCCCTCAATCCTCATAATTCAAGTTGTACACCTATCACCTTTCCAAAATTTCTAGCATACGCTGCTATCCATTGTCACTGATCGTCTCTAAGAACACCTCATGCGGTAGCAAGTTCAAGATTACCGTTAGATGATTCATCAGAATCTTATTTAAACTAGCCTTGGAGGCTTGTATAGAAAGAGTCTAAGAAATAAGAATCCAAGTTCTTTTAACGGTGGATAAGATAAATTTTTTGGTGGAGTAAAAAACATAATTTCCATTGTAGACAAAGAAAATTTGTCATCCAATCACAAGGTGCCACGTGGATTTGGAATATTCTTGTGGAAAATTTGACCAATTAATACAAGTTTTGGTTGGTTAAGTAATTCATTTGGGTTTAAGTCCATATAAATTTATTTGGACTAAATTCTTATTTGAGTCCATTTAAAAGGGAGTAAGACTCGGCCCAATACAACTGGCCCAGTACTACATAATTAGGGTTCCAAAATTAACCCTAGCTTCCCCTATATAAAGAGGCCTTCACCTCACAAATGAAAAAATTCAGAAAGCAAAGAAACTCTACAAGGCAGAAAAGCTCTGAAGCAGAAAAGCCCTAAAAAATCAAGATCTGAAGAATTTCGGATGTTCTTGATTTGATCTTCACCAAAGCTCAAGAAATCATTATTTTGATCTTCACCAACACATTTGGAGAAGATTATTACTGTTTATTCAAGATCAAGTCCGTCAAGACCCTTGAATCAAATTCATCGAAGAAGAATCAGAGGATAAGAATTCATCGTAATTCATTCAGAGATTGTACTCCACATCATCGATAAAATTATTTATTTGTTCCAAATTTCCTGCTCTTATTTTCAGACGCGAAATTTGTGTTTACAAATTTCTGGCACACCCAGTGGGACCATCTCTGCCTCTCATCTCTCCGCTTCGAAAGGTTGATTATCACAACCTTATGGCTTCCAAGAAGAATTCATCCAACCTGCCAATTGCTAAGCCAACTGAAACAAAATTTGCAACCATGTCCGCTCATGCAAATCCTGCGATCTGTCCAAACTCTTCATCAAGCACTCATGTTCCATCTCATCCCTATGGAACAAGAACAAAGACAAAAGCACTCGCTCAAAACCTCAAGATGCTCAGTCACGATTCGCTATTTGATGCTTCATCAACAATTTTCAAAGCTTCAGCCAGTGAAACAAGAAGATGATTGCTCAAGCAATGACTCCATCCCATCATCTCCACGGCAAAATTGGTGCTCTAAAAATGGTTCTGGAATCATGACTGTTATGACTACTGGAACAACTTCTCTTGAAGAACAGGTGGCGCTTCTTGCTAAATCTGTGGAATCCCTCACAGCGAGTCTGAAGGAGAAAGACGATCAGATAGCCTTTTTGATGGTTAACTTTGCTGAAAAGAAGAATTCAACAGTGGAAGAACAAGATCCAATTCATGGTGAAGGTGGTGAAAATTCTCTCAAGAAGATTATCACAGCATCCAATCAGCAAAAGGTTAGTGAGTTGGTTGATCCAAGTCAGCAAAATGTCAGTGAGATGATCAATCCAAGCCAGCTGAAGGAATTGATTAAGGAGGCTATCAAAGACCAAGTTGAAAGTGTTGTCCAGCCCTCCTACTCTTACGCGAAGCCCTACTCCATGAGAATTGATTCTAAGAAAATGCCTGGTAATTATCAGCCACCAAAGTTTCAACAATTTGACGGTAAAGGAAACCCACGCCAACATATTGCACACTTTGTGGAAACTTGCAATAACGCTGGTACATACGGAGACTTAATGGTGAAACAGTTTGTCCGTTCTCTCAAAGGCAATGCATTTGATTGGTACACCGATCTAGAGCCTGGAAGCATTGATAGTTGGGAACAACTTGAGCGAGAATTCCTCAACCGCTTTTACAGCACTCGTAGGGTAGTAAGCATGATTGAGCTTACAAACACACACCAATGGAAGGATGAAGCTGTGATTGATTACATCCATAGGTGGAGAAACCTAAGTCTGAACTGCAAGGATCGCCTGTCAGAATCTTCTGGCATTGACATGTGCATCCAAGGAATGAGTTGGGGGCTGCGCTATATTCTTCAAGGTATTAAACCTAAAACCTTTGAAGAGTTAGCAACACGGGCGCATGATATGGAGTTAAGTATGTCCGTCGCTAGGAAACCAAGGACCTCCTGTGACTGAACCTAAGAAGGTTAAGGACGCTCATAAAGGAGGAAAGGTTTTGTCAGAAAAAGGAGGAAGCAAACAATCCATGGCAGTAGATGCTAAGCCTTTGAAGATATCTAAGAAAAAGGCTCAAGATGCTAAGTCTTTTACAAACCAAGACAAAGCAAAAGGGAAATCTACCCTGAAAGAAAGGCAAGAAAAGAAATACCCTTTCCCTGATTCAGATGTTGCATCCATGCTCGATGAACTTTTGAAATCCAAGGTCATCGAGCTCCTAGAAATGAAGAGGCCTGAAGAAAGTGGCAAGGTAGATGATCCTAATTATTGCAAGTATCACCGTCTGGTCAGCCACCCTGTCGGAAAATGCTTTGTTTTGAAGGATAAAATAATGGAGCTTCATAGCGAAGGATTAATCGAGTTTGAGGAGGAAGTTGCATCATCAAATGTGGCATCAATCACGAGAGTTATCCCTGAATACGAAGTATTGACAATGGCCATAAAGTTTGGTTTGTTTGATCCAATAATTTTACCAGTGGCGTCAACAAAATTGGCAACTTCTCAGCAAATTGGGGGCAGCCATTTTTCTGAAACCTACGAAGATGAAGATAATGAAGGATGGACTTTGGTTACTCGTCACAGGGGCAAGAAGAATCATCCTAAATGTGTCAAGATGTTGGAGACACAGAAGAAGGCTCATCAGTTGATTAGCAAGCCCAAACAGACATTGGTTCAGAGAAAGAAAACTCCATCTGAATTTCACAAAGCAATCCAACAACATGTCAAAAGACCAATCACTTTGAATGAATTCATGCCATCTCAACTCAAAGGTGAAGAATTGGTCTTCATGACTTGTAATCAAATTGATGAAGAATATGAAGGTGAACAAGATGGTGACAAGACCAATATTAATGCCAGTCATTCTTGCAATGAGAAGATTACATTTACAGATGATGATCTATTATTGGGATCTACTTTGCATAATCGTCCGTTGTTTGTTATGGGATATATGCGACAACAGAAACTTAATCGAATCATGATCGATGATGGATCTGCTGTCAATATTTTACCTTTGAAGACGATAAAGGAGATTGGTCTTCCTATGGACGAACTTTCACCAAGTCGTTTGATGATCCAGGGTTTCAACCAAGATGGACAAAGGGCCCTTGGAAAAGCAAGGTTGCAACTCTTCATTGATGACATGGAAACGAGTTCGCTATTTCATGTGATTGATGCTAAGACTACATACAATGTACTGTTAGGGCGACCTTGGATACACCAAAACGGTGTTGTTCCTTCAACACTTCATCAGTGTTTTAAATACTGCCGAAATGGACAAGTGAAGACAGTTGTCGCTGATTCCAAACCATTCAGTTCAGCTGAATCATACTTGCTGGATCCAAGTTTTATCTGAGTGACACCGAAAATGAAGAAGTGAAGTGCCATTCTCCAAGAAAACCTGAAGATGGAGAAGCAAAGCCCCATATTTTGGAAAATCTGACCAGAAGAAAAAGGAATCGTCTCAACCTGTCAAAAGGGTGGACGAAATCACGAAAAACTTGGGGAATCTCACTCTTCCTCTCACCAGTTTGCAAAAAGATGAAGTCACCAAGCCTTCATTAAAAGGGTTTGTGAGACCGTCAAAAGGGCCTCTTGTTGAACATGATGAGCTTCCTTCTCAGCGAGCTAACTGCTTCGATCCTAATGCTTATCGACTTTTAGTCAAAGCGGGATACGATCATGAAGATGTTACAAAAATGGCAAATGAGACTCGAACAATTTGGCAAAAGAAAGTCAAGCCTACAAAGCAAGGACTTGGTTTTTCACCAGTGAAACTGAAGATTCATAAAAAGACTGCAGCATACATAACTGCTGATGAAGTAGATGAAAATGATGAAAGCATGGTGGAGTCACCTAGAATATCAGTTTTTGATCGTCTAGGTAGGCCATCGGACAGACAATCAGTTTTTGATCGATTGAGTAGGCCTTCAGCTCTGAATACCAAACGTGTTGTACGGTTTGCAAAACCTAGAAAACCAAGTTTTATGAGGTCTGCACGGAGGGAGAAAAGAAGAAGCTCCTTGACAAGTGAATCAAACGAATTCCATAGCAAATTTCCTTCTCGAATGGAAAGACGAAATGAGTTAGTCGTGACTACTGGTGAAACTCTCAGAGCCAAGGCACACACCGGTGTTGTAACAAGCCATTTCCATTTTGAAAGATGAAGAGATATTTGATGATGAGTTGATCCTAACATCAAACCATATTTCTGTCATAGAAGACGATGAAAAACCACATGAAGAGGGTGCCCAGGAGGCCCCATCATCATTTGAAGAAGGAAATCAATCCACAATTGATGAGATAAAAGAAATCAACCTTGGCACAGAGGAAGAGCCTCGCCCAACCTTCATAAACGCACAATTAACATCGGATGAAGAGAAAGCCTACATGGAACTCTTGATGGAATACAAAGATGTGTTTGCGTGGACATACAAAGAAATGCCAGGATTGGATACCAAAGTAGCTGTTCATCATTTGGCCTTGAGGAAAGGTGTACGGCCGATCAAGCAAGCCCAACGTCGTTTTCATCCTGACCTGATCCCTCAGATTGAGGCTGAGGTAAACAAACTCATCGATGCTGGTTTTATTCGAGAAGTTAAGTACCCTTCATGGATCTCGAATATAGTTCTTGTGAGAAAGAAGAATGGCCAGATACGAGTATGTGTAGATTTTCGTGATCTGAACAATGCTTGTCCAAAAGATGATTTCCCATTACCATTGACAGAAATAATGGTAGATGCAACCACCGCACATGAAGTCTTATCTTTCATGGATGGGTCGTCTGGTTATAACCAAATTCGCATGGCCCCTAAAGATGAAGAACTTACTGCATTTCGAACACCCAAAGGAATATACTGTTACAAAGTTATGCCTTTTGGGTTGAAGAACGCAGGTGCTACTTATCAAAGGGCAATGCAAAAGATTTTTGATGATATGCTCCATAAAAATGTTGAATGTTATGTTGATGACCTGGTAGTAAAGTCGAAGAAACGAAATGATCATCTCCATCATCTTCGTCATGTTTTCGAAAGGCTCCGTCGGCATCAATTAAAAATGAATCCATTGAAATGCGCCTTTGGAGTTTCCTCTGGCAAATTCCTAGGATTTGTGGTACGACACCGCGGCATTGAAATCGATCAGTCAAAAATTGATGCAATAATGAAAATGCCAGAACCACGCAATATCCATGAACTGAAAAGCCTACAAGGAAGATTGGCTTACATTCGCCGTTTCATTTCAAATTTGGCAGGAAGGTGTCAACCTTTTAGTCGATTGATGAAAAAAGATACCCCATTTGTTTGGGATGAAGCATGCAAAAATGCTTTTAATTGCATAAAGGCTTACTTATTAAGACCTCCAGTCTTAAAGGCACCAACACCTGGGCGTCCTTTGATTCTCTACATTGCTGCCCAAGAGCGGTCTATAGGAGCATTGCTTGCACAGGAAAATGATGAAGGGAAGGAATGTGCTCTTTATTACCTCAGCAGAACTCTAAACAGTGCGGAATTGAATTATTCCCCTATTGAGAAGACATGTTTAGCCCTAATGCTTGTGGTTAAGAAGTTAAGGCACTACTTGCAAGCCCATTTTGTTCGATTGATATCTCGAGCTGACCCCATTAAATACCTTATGTCTAAATTTGTGCTCGGTGGGAGATTGGGTAAATGGGCTCTTTTGTTGCAAGAATTTGAAATTACATATGTTCCTCAGAAAGCAGTCAAAGGACAAGCACTGGCTGATTTCCTTGCAGACCATCCAATACCAGATGATTGGGAATTTTCAGAGAATCTCCCAGATGAAGACGTCATGCTGATCGAAATCCCTAGACCATGGAAATTATTCTTTGATGGTGCATCACGTAAAGATGGTGCGGGGGCAGGAGTTATATTTATTACACCAGATGAAGAAGTAATGCCTTATGCTTTCACACTCACCCAAAATTGTTCAAACAATATGGCAGAATATCAGGCTTTGATCATAGGGCTGGAAACTGCAATTGATATGAAAATAACTAGACTTAAGGTGTTTGGAGACTCTAAATTGGTTATTAATCAGTCGTTGTCACTTTATGAAGTAAAGAAGATAGAGCTTTTGCCATATGTCAACTATGTGAAGAAGCTTTCAGAGTGGTTTGATGATGTCACCTTCGAGCATGTGCCTCGCAAAGAAAACAGACAAGCAGATTCCTTGGCAAACTTGGCATCAGCACTTACCTCACCAGACCCTGAAATAAAGGTCCCTCTTTGCAAAAGATGGATTCTCCCTCCAATCATACCTGGTGAGAATGAAAACATGGAGTCGAATGTCATTTCTT
>AWUE01016161.1:0-21061 GCA_001974825.2 Corchorus olitorius | reverse complement strand
CCAGAAATTTGTAAACACAAATTTCGCGTCTGAAAATAAGAGCAGGAAATTTGGAACAAATAAATAATTTTATTGATGATGTGGAGTACAATCTCTGAATGAATTACGATGAATTCTTATCCTCTGATTCTTCTTCGATGAATTTGATTCAAGGGTCTTGACAGACTTGATCTTGAATAAACAGTAATAATCTTCTCCAAATGTGTTGGTGAAGATCAAAATAATGATTTCTTGAGCTTTGGTGAAGATCAAATCAAGAACATCCGAAATTCTTCAGATCTTGATTTTTTAGGGCTTCTCTGCTTCAGAGCTTTTCTAGCTTGTAGAGTTTCTTTCCTTTATGAGCGTCCTTAACCTTTTTAGGTTCAGTGACAGGAGGTCCTTGGTTGCCAGCAACGGACATACTTAACTCCATATCATGCGCTCATGTTGCTAACTCTTCAAAGGTTTTAGGTTTAATACCTTGAAGAATATAGCGCAGCCCCCAACTCATTCCTTGGATGCACATGTCAATGCCAGAAGATTCTGATAGGCGATCCTTGCAGTTCAGACTTAGGTTTCTCCACCTATGGATGTAATCAATCACAGCTTCATCCTTCCATTGGTGTGTGTTTGTAAGCTCAATCATGCTTACTACCCTACGAGTGCTGTAAAAGCGGTTGAGGAATTCTCGTTCAAGTTGTTCCCAACTATCAATGCTTCCAGGCTCTAGATCGGTGTACCAATCAAATGCATTGCCTTTGAGAGAACGGACAAACTGTTTCACCATTAAGTCTCCATATGTACCAGCGTTATTGCAAGTTTCCACAAAGTGTGCAATATGTTGGCATGGGTTTCCTTTACCGTCAAATTGTTGAAACTTTGGTGGCTGATAATTACCAGGCATTTTCTTAGAATAATTCTCATGGAGTAGGGCTTCGCGTAAGAGTAGGAGGGCTGGACAACACTTTCAACTTGGTCTTTGATAGCCTCCTTAATCAATTCCTTCAGCTGGCTTGGATTGATCATCTCACTGACATTTTGCTGACTTGGATCAATCAACTCACTAACCTTTTGCTGATTGGATGCTGTGATAATCTTCTTGAGAGAATTTTCACCACCTTCACCATGAATTGGATCTTGTTCTTCCACTGTTGAATTCTTCTTTTCAGCAAAGTTAACCATCAAAAAGGCTATCTGATCGTCTTTCTCCTTCAGACTCGCTGTGAGGGATTCCACAGATTTAGCAAGAAGCGCCACCTGTTCTTCAAGAGAAGTTGTTCCAGTAGTCATAACAGTCATGATTCCAGAACCATTTTTAGAGCACCAATTTTGCCGTGGAGATGATGGGATGGAGTCATTGCTTGAGCAATCATCTTCTTGTTTCACTGGCTGAAGCTTTGAAAATTGTTCTTCTGAAACTTCCTTGAAAATTGTTGATGAAGCATCAAATAGCGAATCGTGACTGAGCATCTTGAGGTTTTGAGCGAGTGCTTTTGTCTTTGTTCTTGTTCCATAGGGATGAGATGGAACAGGAGTGCTTGATGAAGAGTTTGGACAGATCGCAGGATTTGCATGAGCGGACATGGTTGCAAATTTTGTTTCAGTTGGCTTAGCAATTGGCAGGTTGGATGAATTCTTCTTGGAAGCCATAAGGTTGTGATAATCAACCTTTCGAAGCGGAGAGATGAGAGGCAGAGATGGTCCCACTGGGTGTGCCAGAAATTTGTAAACACAAATTTCGCGTCTGAAAATAAGAGCAGGAAATTTGGAACAAATAAATAATTTTATTGATGATGTGGAGTACAATCTCTGAATGAATTACGATGAATTCTTATCCTCTGATTCTTCTTCGATGAATTTGATTCAAGGGTCTTGACGGACTTGATCTTGAATAAACAGTAATAATCTTCTCCAAATGTGTTGGTGAAGATCAAAATAATGATTTCTTGAGCTTTGGTGAAGATCAAATCAAGAACATCCGAAATTCTCCAGATCTTGATTTTTTAGGGCTTTTCTGCTTCAGAGCTTTTCTGCCTTGTAGAGTTTCTTTGCTTTCTGAATTTTTTTTCATTTGTGAGGTGAAGACCTCTTTATATAGGGGAAGTTAGGGTTAATTTTGGAACCCTAATTATGTAGTACTGGGCCAGTTGTATTGGGCCGAGTCTTACTCCCTTTTAAATGGACTCAAATAAGAATTTAGTCCAAATAAATTTATATGGACTTAAACCCAAATGAATTACTTAACCAACCAAAACTTGTATTAATTGGTCAAATTTTCCACAAGAATATTCCAAATCCACGTGGCACCTTGTGATTGGATGACAAATTTTCTTTATCTACAATCCATATTAAAAGATCATATCTAGTAGTCGTTTTTCTTTTTCAATTTTAATTTGTTTTCCAAAAGGAACAGTGGAACACCGAAAAAATCTTTTTCCCAAAAGGATAATTTAATTGTTTAATATAAAAAACAAAGCATAGTTCCATGATTCCATCCATGACCAACAAAAGAGTACGAGCACGAAGGATTGAGGATGATTTTGGCAAAAAAAGAAAAAAAGAAAAAAGGATGGAGGATGATGAGTTCCAAACTACCCAACAAAGATGAAAGATCCTCCAGGACCAATGATTTCCCTGGGGCCCACACAAAGGCCACCGCAAGAAACTACAATTAAGATTTTTCAAAAGAAAAACATGACCTTCTCAAACTTTGACTGGGCTCCCGAGCCTACCTACCTAGAACAACAACCATAACTCTGCGCTCACGTTTTTGTCAGCTGAGGCTGAGATGGTCACATCAATTCCTTCAATTTTCAAAGTTCGTTGCCGACATGTCGTCCACCGCCCACCCTCCGCCCATTTTCCCAACCGGCTTCGGTCGCTCGCCACTTTAAAAGTCTTGCTTTGCATGTCGTTTTTATTAGTTTCTGTTTCTGGTTTTTGTCTTCGGAACTTTGGGAAGCAACCAAACCAGATATATATTATATTAGCTAGTAATGTTTTAACTACCTTATCCCATTACTGTTCCAAGCAGAAGCAGTCCTCTTGTCGTTGTCTCTTCCACGTCACCATCCACATTGTCTCAACACGTGTCGGGATTTTATCAGAATCTTTTTCTTTTGCATTCTTTTTGTTTACTATACTTTTCTTGTCTGGGGAGGGTCTCTGCCTCATGGGGACCCATCATTCAATCCTCTTTGCCCTTCACCGGATGCCACGTCGGAGTTCAAACAAAAGCTATTTATAACTTTTGAACATTAGTACATTTTCATTTGTGGCCATGACATATCTCAACATCCAATTCCATCAATAATTGACTCATGAAACGATTTGTGTTTATCTTTTGCTCTTCAAAGTTTTAATCACCAAATTTAATTTACCTTTTCAAGTTATATAAAGTTTATGAATGTGATTATTACTTTTTTCCCGTTTAATCAAGGGAACCCTCACAATTTTTCCAACTTCTTAATACAAATCTTTTTTAAACTGAAAGCATGTAAAGTTAAGATTCTCTTAACAGATGTATTTCTAATGAATCGAATTTGTATTCTTATTGTTGTCGGGATGGATATAATTTATTGAAAGAAATTAAATCAACTAAGCCCTTGTTTGTGAATGTAATTACTTCAAACACTAATTAAGGAAATGAAAAGTTTTAAATCCAAAATTTCTTCAAGTGGACAAGTGAATAGTAAAAAAAAATAAAAAGATTTCTTCAAGTGAATATCAACATTTATAGATAACGCTTCTTTTTAATGTTCAAAACAAAATTTTTTTACGAGAAAACAATTTTTTATTTAAAAAATAAGAACATACAACATAAGCATATACTAAATAGAATAACTTGATAATTAATTATATATATTGTGGTTGGGTTGGGTTAGTACCAGTTCAGGGCGAACATACTATTATTAGCTCGTGAGAACATGTTGGTCGATCCTTGTATCACACCAACTTTGTAAAATGATGATATGGTCTGACTATATATTATATACATAAATTTGAACACTTTAAAATATGTGTTACAACTACTATAAGGAGTAAATAATTAAATAAATGAGCATGATACAATATTCAACAACTCTAGAAGGTAGTAAATGATTCGAATAATTTGTTTTGAATGAAGTTTCAACCATATAAAAAATGCAAGGGATTAAATGAATTAGATACGAACCATATAGTAGTAGATACGAATAATGTATGAAATAATATACTACTACATGAGAAATTGGGATGCTTGGCAATAAGTTAGAATACCTTATCCTAATTGAAAGCTAATATTTTGATTTGCTACTTTATATTTAAAATTTTTTAAATTAGAGTAATGTTACTAATTTCACTAATAAAATCAAATTGTTTTAGCTAATATGACACAAAATTAACTAAACATTTTAAAAACAAAATTTATAATGTACATTAATTTCCTTAATGTACAGTTTGTTTCAGATCTAAGGATAGAAACTCTTAGTTTGGGTTTTCATACTTCTTAGATTTTTTTGTAAACTCTCTATTTTCTAAAAATAAAATAAAAACAAAATTTTTAGTAGAGTATAGTATTTTTAATTATGGTCAATATGCGCACCAATTAACATTCCCTGTTTAATAGTTTTGTGGACTTTGGTCGTTGAGAGAAGAGACAGGAAACATTATGATTTTATTTTATTGGATACATATCTTATTTTTATTTTAATTTTTTTGGTAGAAAGGGTGCAAAATTAAACATATTTTAATTTTATTATTAAACATATACTTATGAAAGCCGAACTCAAAAGCAATTGAGCCGATTGAAGAAGCTGGGAAAGAAGCCGAGCTAAAAGGAAAATGGGCACGCCTACCAAGGTGATAACCATTAACTCCCCACTCAAAACCTTTTTAAAATAATTTCTTTTTTCTTCTTTTTCTCTTTTTTTAGGTCAGAAGTCAGAGCCCTTCCAACTAAAACAACTTTCGAATTTCAAAGCTAAAACAGGAGTCAGTCATCCTCTGCTGCGTCGTCTGTTAACCGTTCCCATGCTGTAACCGAGGAGAAATTTTACTATGAGATGTAAAATAATTTTCTTTTTGGCAGTAGAGGTGTAAAATAATTAAAACAAGTGGATCAGCCGTACTGACACGTTGGACGTTTAACAATCTATTTTTTTGAATAATTTTCTATTCGAATTAAATTGTTTGGTAGGAAATTTCGAAAGTATTATGATTTTAAATGTGTTGCATCTTTAGAAGGCTATACTATTAACATTGAGCATATGCCCTAAAGTTAGCAATAAATAGTAAATATTAGTTTGTACATGGATAAGTGCAATAACTTCAATTTTGTTTCTTTCCCTAAAGTGTGTAGCACTTAAACAAAAACTAAGTTTACTCTCTTCTTTATATGGACATAAAATGTCCGAAGAGATGTTACAATTCTAGATAATTAAGGGGATATGATTTATTATAACACATTTATGTGAAAGGAAATGATAATTACAAAAAGGGCTCAAGGGTAATAATTGGTTTGAAACTAACATAGGGTCTTCTTAGTATTTTGTCAAGTGAGAAAAGACAGAAAATGATAAAAAAAAAATTTCAAATGGAGCCTCCTCATCGATCCTCAAAAGGGGTCTTTGATAAATTGCCCGAGTCTTTCAAATAATATTTAATATATAGTAATTCTTTCTTTCTTTCTTTTTTTGGAAATTCCTTCTTTCTTGAACATTACTATATTTAGTTTGAAATTTTAAATAATTGTTTATAAGCATCAAGTATATCTAGTAATCACTTTACTTCTATTAATTCATAATTGAGTTGCATTGAACGTTAAATGAATAAAAAATTCTTCCATAACATCATGACGAATAATATCCTTTTATTTTTTTGCTAAAGATGAATAATTTCATTGAGGAATATTATTTCGTATATAAGACTTCAGTAAAGTACTAAAATCTCACAAATAGTATGAGAAGGACAATACATTTGGTTCGTGTAAACTAAGATAGTCATAGCTATTTTAATAGTCTAAAATCATATATTCAAATAGAATAGTGGCATTCTAAGAGGAAGATTTACAATAAAAAGCTCTAATAATGTATATTTATGTATATTATTTTATTTTTTATTACATATGAATATTAAATATGATAGGCTACATAAAGGGAAGTAATCTTCAGTCATTCTTAAAACCCATCTGCTCATTTCAAGAATATCCAATATGCAAGTATATCATACATACATATGGTTAATATTGCTAATTTAAAAGTATGTCCCCTAATAATTGAAATCCTAGCACTTTCATTCTCTATCCATAAAATTTAAGAAAAATCACTCGAATCAACCTATCTTGGTAACGTAATATATATTTCTCTATTTATTAAATTAATAAATAAATATACATTTATTAGATCCGGTCAATCCTCTAATTTTGTTTGTAAACTTCAAAAATTATATCGAAGTATATTAGATTATTTCCTTAAAATTCTTTAAAGGCGTTCACCAAAGAAAAAATAACAAATTAAATTCTTTTAAGGCTTTATATATAGTCTATATTATATTATTATTACATTATTATATTTTAGACAACAGAAATTACATTTTAAGTTTTAATTGTGTAAAAAAAAGATTTAAAGATTTTCGTTTATATTTTCACTTTCCTAAAAGAATTATATGTTCACGTGTTTCTCGCGTGAATTGCAACATTATAGTCTTCTTCTCTCATTTGCCTGTGGATTTTTCTTACTTTTGGCACGTGCTAATTAGGTCGAGAGATATGTTGGTATATGTTGCCAAAGAGAAAAACAAGTTGAAAGAGTTTAAAAATAAAAAACAAGTTAAGGTGGAGCCCGCAGTTGTGAGATGTAAGCAAATTGTTCACACGAATGATGAAATGAGTCAGAAAATTAGAGGCATCAGATGGACAGAGCCATGGCCCTCTGATCTTTTCTACTCTACTATTCTTTTTTGCCAAAAACCTACTCTACTGATATTTCTAATCAGAAGATTGATGGAGGATTGCTGATTGAGAAAAGTGGGTCCAGCCTTTCCATTTGATGAATATTTGGCCCCTCCGCGACCCCACCGCCCCACGAAATCTAGGCGAATGAATTCTAGAGTTGGCAAAATGAATCCGAAATTTGAAATTCGCTCGAATTTGGTTGAGTTCGAACCCAAAATTATCCGAGTTGATCATAAAAATCAACGTCCTGAACCTGCTCAAACCCGAACCCGAAATTACCCGAGCACGAAAATACCCGAACCCAAGGCAATCCGAGCTCGAATCCGATCCGAGACCGAGCCCGATCCTGACCCGAATCCGAACCCGAAATAATTTGAACTTAATAATAATTTATAAAATAAAATATTTTATTGATTAAAAAAACATATTTCCTTTTAATATTAAATAAAATTATTATATATATGAATATAATAAAATTTATATAATAATGATCACAATTAAATGATCTATTAATCAATATAAAAAGTGCAAAACTACTATATATATATAATTTATATAACTTAAAGCAAAAGAGTAAAAAGTACCCTTATAACTAATTAAAGTATAATTAATTAAATATATGAAATTTTAATTTTTTTTAAATAAATAAAGAGTCTACAAAAGCAGATGATGAAATAGGAGCAAAGATTTAAACCGAAAGTTCTATCCTTGTTCAATCTAGTCCCTTATTTTAGTTCAGTTCAATTCCCAAAATTCTTTAGTGGTTCAATTAAGGGTCTATCAGTTTTTAATTTGTTTAATTTAAGACTTTCATTTTAATTATTTGTTTAATTTAATGCTTAATTTGTTTTAATTTGCAATAATTTAGAATTGATTAGCATTAATTAATTTAAATTAGTAATAAAGTATATGTATTTTATATTTAATTCAATTAATTTAAATGTTGCACACCACTTAATAATGGTCGGTGACCGTAGTATTTCTGAAGAAGGGTTTTCATTTTTCAACAAGTGTCGAGTTTTCGGGACTCTCTGAATATTTTTCAATAAGTGGTCGAGTTTTCGGGACTCTCTGAATATCTCTATGGATGAGACTGTTCTTTCGCTATTAATCATTTGTTAGTAATTTTTAACAATTATTTAATCTTTATATATATTGATAATAATGTTATATTATATTATTTTATTATATATTATCAATAAACTTATAATATAAAAGATAAAACAATTATTTTTATTTAAAAAAATTTTACACTTGAACCGGACTAAGATAATATAAAAGATAATATATTCAGATCGGACTCTGAATATCGAATCGAAATCAAACCCGAGACCGAACCCGAAAATACCCGAACCCGACATAACTCGAGCCCGAAAATACCCAAACCCGACTTAACCCGAGCCCGAAAATACCCGAACCCGAAGCACCCGAACACGCCCAAGCCCACCCAATTGCCAGCTCTAATGAATTCCTCTCCTCCATGTTCGTCTCCCATGTCTACGTGTCTTTGGCTGTGTTTAGTAGAGTGGTGTAGTGTGATTGACACTGTTTAGCAATTGTACAGATGAGATTACACTGTACATATTAGATTAGGTACTGTACAGATGAGATTATTAGAGCAGCGATTGAAACGGAGTTTACACTTAAACTTTGTTTGGTCCCAAAACGGTGGTGAAACGGTTACAGATAGGCGTTCATCAATCATCCTTCCTTTTTCATCCTCTTTTTCTTCTTTCCCTTTTTTAAGAAAAACTTATTTCCTAATATACCAAAAAAAACTTATTTTCTAACATGGAAAATTAAATACACGGTTAGTGAAGTTTAACAGACTATACATGCGGGGTTAAGGGTTAACATGTGTCTTTGAGGAAATAGTTTTGAATTTTAAATACAAAATTAAATCAGAAAATATGTATATGTCAACTCCTCTTGTGGAGTCCAAATTTTACGCTTTTAGTATATCAAATAATTACTATCCTAACAAGTACTACTACTATTTATCCTAATTGTTCAAATTGGTCCCTACTATTTACGGAAATGCTCAAATATGGGTTTAATTTTCTAATTTGGTTAATTAAGTTCCTAATGTTGCAAAATCGGCTCAATCAATCCACGACATCAAATTGATAGGCTATAAACCCTAAAATGTTAGGGACTTACATGGGCTATAGGGTCTGATTTGAGACGATTTTGCAATGTTAGGGACTTAATTAACCAAATTAAAAAGTTAGATCCTTATTTCAGTATTTTCATAAACGTTAGGGACCCAATTTGAGCAATTAACCTACTATTTATATATAGATTATTATTATTATATTATGGAGGACTTAATATCCTTTGGTACAAATCTCTGAAATTTACATTAGGGTTAGGTCTAAGTTACTTAGAATTGAGTTGCGTACAATGTTGAATAGGATAGGAACTTTTTTAATTAATGTCTATAAAATAAAAAATAAAAAATATGACCGGCTAACCGAAAGAAGAGCATTTAAAAGGCCAAGATTTTTATCAGATAATAATTAAAATAAAATTCATTCAAAACCCACTAGACATCAAATAGATACATATATATACCATAAAAGATTATTACAATCACCTTGGCTGAAAAAGACATAAAACACTTAAAGATGAGCACAATGAAGTAAAATACCGTGAGGCTAAATGATAAAAACGGAGCAAAAAGCTTTTCCCTGATTGAAAGTTGAAAGGGGTTGTCAGTCTTTTCCAGAATGTACAAAAATAATAGATAGTGTGTGTGTGTATATATATAAAAGATTAGAGAAGAGACTATCATGATTCATGATCACTTTCGATTTTCACTGAAATTTAAATTTAAAACCCTAATTTTGATATAAAATATTAAAATCATTACAATTTCTAAAGAAACTTATAATACAATTATACAAAAAGGTGTTAGATTATTAAGAAAGTACCTAGAGATGAAGAAAGCAAGATAAAAATTGGATTTTGATGAAGTTTCGACTTTAAGAGTTTTTTTTTTCCCGCGATATGGAGGAGAAGAAGGGAGGTTTCTTTGAATACTTGTTTTTCATATTACTTGAGAGTCAAGATTGGGAGGGATAAATTGATATTACATGTAGATAAATTAAAAATAAATATATGTAATAAAATTTAAATATGTTATTGGTGGAATTTTTTTGTCAAATCCCACTTAATATATAAAATAATTAAAAAATCTATTGTATAAACTAATATTTTGAATTTTGGAAGGGGCAAATCAATAATTAATTTTACTTATCTATTGTATATATGAATCGGTATAGGTAAAACTCAAAAAGTTTGGGGGGCGGCAGCCACACCCCACCCCTAGCTCCGTCCCAGACTTTGATATTATGTAACCATCAAACCTAAAACCAATTATCAATAGGTGGAGATGCCCAACTTTTGGCTTATTGTACAGTTATGTTTGGCCCTCAAACTTGGTTAAAGATGTTAAATAAGCTATACAACTTTATTTTCAGTCAAATAAGCTCTCCCGTTCGAAAGTTTTGGTCAAATCACCATTTTTTTAACAAAAAGTTGATGAAGTTTGTAGGGTTGGTGATGTGGCATGCCACGTGTGTGCCACGACCATGTTAAATTTCCATGTGATTGACCAATGTTAGTGACAAAACTAAATTAAGCAAGTCTTACTATAACTTGGAATTTTCAAGTGGCATGTCACATCAATGACTTAACCTAATTAACTGGGTCTCACTGCTATATAGTGATATAGAATTTCCAAGTGACTTGCCATGTCAAACAATTTAACGTTTTATGATAGGAATGGGGTCATCTAACAGTTTATATGATACCTTAGCCAAGTTCAAGGAAAAAAACATACAATAAACCTTGACTTTTAATATAAAAGCCACATGCTACTTCTTCTTATGTATCACTTCGACAAAGTTCGATTCTAAGAAATTAAGACTTCATCGAATTCGACCGAACTCAAATCTCAAATTTACAATTAGGTTGCGTTTGGTTAAATGTTTTATTCCCATATCACATTATTAGTAATGGTATAGGACTAGTCATGTTTTATTAATGGTTTAGGATTAGTCATGTTTCTCAAATCTTATTTGCTTTGAGAATGTTACATTACTAGGTATGTAGTGGATATATTTCATTTACATGTTTGGTTAACATGGTATATTCCCATACTAATAAGTATGTGAAAATTGACATTCAAAAAAGGGTATGAGAATGTAATATTACCACCTATATGGGTGGGTATGACATTCCCATCCACATTCCTAGAGTATTGGGTATGTAGTCATGACCACATTCCCTATAGAAATCTTTTTTTTTTTTTCCGCAACCAAACATAGGTAAAAAATATTCCCGTGGGAATATAACATTCTCATCAACCAAACGCAACCTTAAAGCAAACTCAAATGTAACATTTTGAATTAACTCGAATACAATCTTTAAGTAGGATGAACATAATATAAAACAATACTTTCGGTTGAAAAAAAAGAATAAACTCTCAAATAAGGACTAAACGTTTAAAGATTTTCTCAAATAAGGATCAAAATATACAATTCCAACAAATTAGAACACATAGTAAATTTTTACAAATTAGGGAATGCTTAAATGAAAACCAATTCTTCCCATGCGTATATGTTAAATTTGATAGAAAGATGATATTATCATGTTAATTAAAAATCAAATCATAATAATCAAAATAAATCTTTAAACGTAATATGATATAAAATTATCGTGTGGCTTTCAATTTATATATATCTCACACACTAGTATTAACTTACTAGTATTAACTTATACAAGCAGGGCGGCCTGTGCTTGCGCTGCAGTCATCTTCTTATTAGGACTATATTTTTTGTAGTTGTGTAAGTCGGTTAGAAAGAAGATATTGCATTGGCTGTAAGTTAATCAGTTATGAGAAACTCATACATCGAAACAAATAATTCGCATATATAAAGCAAAAACACATGACCTTTCTTTTCATTCTAAAAGTGCATTACCTAAATTCTACAGATGGTAATTCATCAAAATAAATCTAATATTCTACTCCTCCATCTCTAGATAATTCATCAAAATAAAGTTAATATTAATTGTTACTTGAAATGTATGTTGATTATCTAAAAAAACATAGTACGCTGCGGTCATTTTTTAATCTTGATTGCAATTGTTAAATTAATGAACTCGGGTAGACACATTTATAGCATTAATCCTTTGGAATTCCGGCAGAGGAGTTGAACTGATAAATCCTAATATCCACACACAATTAATATGTAATTAAAACACAATTAATCATAAATATAAAAATAGTAAATTACAAAAAAGGGCAGCAGGAAAAGTAAGGGAGGAAATTCATCGAGGGTCTTTTTAGTCACCCGAAAAGTGAGAAATACAAAACAAAAGCCAAAAGGAGGCACCACATTAATCCTTAATTTGGCATTTAAGTAATTTCCATAGCAATTGTTAAATTAATGAACTCGGGTAGATACATTTATAGCACCAATCCTTTGGAATTCCGGCAGAGGAGTTGAACCAGTAAATCCTAATATCCACACACAATTAATATGTAATTAAAACACACTTAATCATAAATACAAAAATAGTAAATTACAAAAAAGGGCAACAGGAAAAGTAAGGGAGGGAATTCATCATGAGTCTTTTTAGTCACCCGAAAAGCGAGAAAGACCAAAAAGGCCAAAAGGAGGCACCACATTAATCCTCAGTTTGGCCTTTAAGTAATTTCCATAGTCACTAAAAATAATATATATATATATATATATAATATTTGTATCCAATTTGTAAAAAAAAAAATACTAAGTATGTATTCTAATTTGTTGAAATTGTGTATTTTGATATTTATTTGAGAAAATCTTGAAATGTTTAGTCCTTATTTGAGGGTTTGGCAAACAAAAGTAGAAGAGAACGTAAAAGATAAATCAGTTTTATATTTGATGCACTATCAGTGTAATGCTTCCATACACTGTTAGTCCACCAACAAGTGACACCTCATTAATAAATAATAAATAAAAAATAGGGGTCCTTTAAAATAAATATCAATAATTTAAATGTTTAACAATCAAATCAAAAGAAAACTTATCCAGTACTACTCTCTCCCCTCACATACTTCTTCATATGCGTTTTTTTCCTTTTTCCCTTCTCCTTACTTCTCTTCTTGACAAATATATAAACTAAATGTAGATGGGAAACCACCATTGTTTTCTGCTATCGAATCGAAACCATCATCGATTTGCTTCTTTCAACAACCTTAATATAAGCTTTTTCCGGTCAGATCAGTCAATGAATTAAGAAAGAAGAAGTAATTCATCCTTGATTAATTAATTCTCTCTAATGATCTTATGATCTTATATATGATTCTTATTTATATATACATATGATGTAAAACTGCAAACTGATGGCTTTATATGTCCTTTGATTCTGTGCACCTGAATTTTCGTTGCTTAATAAAGTATGCCATCAATTCATATTACCAAGCGGCCACAATGGCCAAAAAAAGCCAGATCAAAATCAACCAACAAAAAAAATTTATAGATTAAAGAATTAAGTAAAGAATTTGATGGCTAAGACCAGATAATATATTTAGTCAAGCAAATTAATACCGATTAGGGATCTATGACTAATCTTACCCCAAATGGCTAGTATTAAAGGCATTGAAGGGAGTAGGGATTAATGAAGAATTCGTTGGGGAAGTAGAGGCAAGATCGACAATTCGCAAGATCAATCAAAATTTTGGTTTTGGAAGACAAGATAAAATAATAATTTTGTCTAATTATTTTACAAAGTTATCAGATTTTATTAATAAGGGCTTGTAAGATTTGTATTTTTTATATTAACTAGTTGTCACTTTCACGTGGGTTGCACGTGACGCAATATGTTATTGCAATTAAATGAAAATTAAAATCTTAAGTATAGTATTAATTTTGTTCTAAAGAAACCTATTAATTTATTAAAGATGGCAAAATTTGACCCGAGTGTGGGTATCCGAACTGATCGCCTGAAACCAACTCTATTTGACCAAAAAATCCGCCCAATCCGAAACCGAAATGACTGGGCCTAAATCCTCAATGACCTGAACTTGAAACGACCCAGACCCAAAATTACCCGAACCCAATCAACATAAGAGATTAATCCGAATTACTCGAATTTGGATTAATTATGTTTAAATGACACGAATCCGAAAAGATCAGAACCCGAAAATATCCGAACCATATGACCCGAAACCGAAAAAGACCCGAACTTTAGAATTGACCTGAACCCAAATGACCCGACATTTGAGCGATCCGAACCCAACCCAACATGAAACCGAAAATAAACCAAACCCATATAACCCAAAATTTTCTTAACTCGAAACTTACCTAACCTACATAAACGAACCCAAATCCAATTCGACCAGCCCATTTGTATATACATAGGGTTTTACTATCAAAAGAACAAAAGAAATTATCCCACACAAAAAAATAGCAAATTTAAACATAATAAATTTTAATCAAAATACATTAAATTATTGATCACAATGACCTTTTAAATTAAAATGGTAAAAATAAAATAATTATAAATATATTGAATTAAATTAATTTTTTTTTCTCAAAGAATTAATCAAATGAAAATAGAGTTTTTAGTAGAATAAAACTGTACATTAAAATTTTTGAATGTATCCAAGTTTTAAATGGGAAATAGTAAAAATAAAGTAATTATAAAGATATTAGATTTAATTAAATAAAAATAGAGTTTTTAGTAGAATAAAACTATAATAGTTTAAGCAATGGCATTTAAGAAAAATGTTTGAAAAATAAGGGTATAATGAGCGATTCAAAAGTTTTACAAGAAATCGTACTTTTTAATATACTAGTTTCAACTTTCACGTGCGTTGCACGTGGCTCAACATGTTTTGATTGAATATTTTTATGAAATTTTGATAACTATCCTATTAAATTTTGATAACCACGCTATGAAATTTTGATAATTTACCTATAAAATTGTGACAAACTCCATATGAAACTTTTGATAACCTAACTATGAAATTTTAGTAAACCTTCCTATGAAATTTTGTAACATTCCTATGATTTTTGATAACCTCCTTGTAAGATTTTGTTAATCTCCCTATAATTTTTTGATACTATAGTATAAAATTTCGACAATCTCTCTAAAAAATTATATATCATTATCAGGTTGCGCTCTTCTATTTAGTATTATATAAATCATTCATATTAAGTTGTATCATTCGCAGATAGAGTTCGTTCGTTCTTTCGTACAAACATATATAATTCATATTGAACTCCTCCCTTTGATAGTATTAGATATACATATTCGAATTGAGCTCCTCTACTCGGTAGTAATATAGCACGTTATCACACTGAGTTCCTCCATTTAGCATTCCTCCACATAGCATATTATCAATTTGAGCTCCATTCATTCAACATTACTCCAAATGGTACATTATCAGTTTGAGTGCTCTCACGTTCACCAACCTTCTATGGAGCATATTGTTTATTTGAGATCTTTCGTTTGATATTCCTCCACGGAGAACATTATCAGCTCGAGTTATCCTATCCACCATCATTCTTAGAGTGCACTCTCCTACTTAAATTTTCAAAAATTGAGCACTCCCCTTTTCAGTATTCATGGCGTATCTCTCATTCGTCGTACAAAGCACCATATAGTTTGACAGAGGGGTGCATTACCAAATCGAGTATTCTACGACTCAACACTCTCCACATGGAGTATACATCCAGATTGAATACCCTTACGTTCGACACTATTTAGTTATGCGACCTGTAAGTTTGTTTAGCTCAGATTTTCCCAACTTGCCCACCTGACGCTCAGTTTCATAGCCGTTTGTGCAATCAATTAAGAATCGCCTCATACCTAAGGGGCAATGTTGAGCCCATATAGAACGGCTCAAAGCCACACTATATATATAGAGAACTACTCCACACATAAGGTAAAAGTTCATTATCTCCGCTCTTTAGATCTTAAACTCTCTAAACACCTTAAGACCCAACTAACTTTAGTATCTCTGAATACCTTAGTATCCTACTAACTCCAATATCAAAGAGAATCTCCTCGAGACAAAAAAAACTCGGGGCCCTTATCTCATGGTCCGTTGTATTATAGATCACACAAACTTCATTATTTGATTGATGTGCCTCTCTCTCTCTAAGAAGTTTCAACAACTTTCAATCGGAAAACATAAAGTTTCTCATTATTTGTACTTTTATATATAGTATAGATTTGGATAAATTATTGATTCATCTCTGCCCCTCAATCCCCACGTCAGCAACACCAACATCAAACAAGTAACCTGGAGAAGAGAGTGAAACCGATTCCCTGGTCCGATAAACGAGAAATCTATCATCAACTTGTTTTTGTCTCATTTCGACCAAGTAGACCCATTAGGCCCATTTGAGTCCATGAAGCCCAAATTGCCAAGCCAGATGTCTTGAAACCTAAATCTGATATTCTTAAACCCAATTCATTAATATAGAAGCCCAAAGAAGTAGTTCAAGTCCAATCATTAATTATGATGCAGTAATGATTCAGCCCTGATGCAGCATTGTTAAATCCTATTTAAAGGAGAACTTCACAAGAGCAGTTTTGGAAGAAAATTCATAACTTTTGATCCGGAGCTCAGAAAAAATGCAAATGAGGTACTGTTGGAAAGAGGATTCCAAGATCTACAACTTTTATGTTTACCTCGAGACCTAATTATGCCGTTCCAATGAATAATTTTGCCCTTGAAATTTTTTGACAGAATTGATCTTCTCCTAAACTGACTTGGAGAATGTTTTAAATGAAAATTAAGATACTGAAGATGATGTGGAGAATTCCTATTGGCGACGTTGGATCCTAATTAATGAGGATAATTTAAATTTTCATTATTTTATAATGGAATAATTAAAATTAAAATATTATTTAATAATGGTAATTTAGAAATATATCTATACTATATTAAAAAGTACGTTCGCTTGTAAAACTTTTGAATCGCCCATTATACAATTATTTTTCGAATATATTTCTTAAATGCCATTACTTAAATTTTTATAGTTTTACTCAACTAAAAACTCTATTTTTATTTGATTAAATCTAATATCCTTATAAGTACTATATTTTATTTTTAGCATTTTACTATTTTAATTAAAATACTTTTATAGTTTTACTCAACTAAAAACTCTATTTTTATTTAATTAAATCTAATATCCTTATACCTATTTTATTTTTATCATTTTACTAACTTTATTAAAAAACTTAGTTATATTAGAATTTTTAAAATATATTTCTTAGATGACATTGTTTAAATTTTAGAGTTTTTTTTAGAAATAAACTTTTGCATTTATTCTACTAAAAACTCTATTTTTATTTAATTAAATTCAATATTTTTATAAATATTTTATTTTCATTATTTTAATTTTAAAAAATTGGATACCGATTATAATATAAACTAATAAAAGTATTATTATCAAGTTTAAAAGTTAAAATAAGTTGTCTAATCATAAATTATTTATCATTTTTTAAAGTAATTAAAAAGAATTTAAAGTTTTTAAAATAAAAATAAGAGTAACATGCAATTATTTCCTTTGACTTAAAAAGTTAGAGGAGCCAATTGGGCGGGTTGGACAGGTTTCCGGGTCGGTCCCCTGGGTTCAGGTCAAATGAGTCAGGTAATTTTGTTGGGTTATTCGGGTTTCGGCTCATCTGGGTTCAGGTTATTCGGGTCTCGAGTTTGCTGGGTCTAGGGTCAGGTGGGTTTGGGTTTTGGCCTAAAGTCACACGGGTTCTGGGTCATTCGGCTTTTGGGTTTTTCGGGTCTAGAACTCGGATTAATTGGGTTAGCCTTGAATTTTTTAATGTTTAATTTTTAAATTTATTTAATATATTTTTTGGTGTTAAAATTTATCATATACGAGGTTTAAAGAGTTGACATGTGTCCCTTTATATATTAATTTTGAATATTAAATACATAATTAATTATGAGGTGGGGTATGTGTTCAAATAAATATTAGTTATATAATGTCTAAATTTAGTTTCTTTCCTAATAGAAAAAATTGTCAAGAAATTACTAATTAATTATTATTATTTTTTCATTATGTAAAAAAAATTACTAATTATAAATTTATCATAAATTATTCATATAACAGATTTAATATTCATTCATATAATAATTGTTCATATAATGAAGTTTAGCAAATTTAATCAAAATTATAACAATAATATAAATTTTATTGAATAAATGATAATTTAGAATGGTTAAAATTTTAACAACGTGGATTTTACTGAATAAAACATAATTTTATTTTATAATATTCTTGGACCATCCGAGTTACAGGTTTGTTTTCAATTATTATTTTAATTTTCTTTTAATTTAAACACGATAAGTCACGTGCGTTGCATGTGGAAGTGAAAACTAGTTTGAAAAAAAAGGTATAATTGGAAAACATAAAATTTCCCCTCATTCATAATTTTATATATAGTATAGATTATAAAGATAGATGATGTGGCGTGTGGTAGATAGTGTATGAAAACTATACATTACCACTTCATCAAATATAAACTCAAGATAAATAAATACTAGGGCGACTTTTTCTTGGAGGGAGGCTTTTTACTTTAAACAATTTTGATTTTACCAGTGCAAAAATTGGAAAACTGAATTGCTAAACACCGCCCCCATTTTACTTATCACCGCCTCCTCTTTACATTTTTGCCCTTTTAATATTTAAAGTTTCAAAACTCCTTCAAAGTTCATTTTCTAACTCTCAAAACTTCAAACTCTCTCAACTTCTTGAAGAACATCATGTCGAACAAGACGTACAAGGTTACAATGGTAAGATTTTAAGTTTTGCTCTAGATTTAGGTTGAATTAGATTAGGTGGGTAGGAAAATATAGAAAAAATGGCAGTGGCGCCCCAGGGGGCACCACCGATATGGTGACGGCGCCCCCCTGGGGCGCCACCGCCGGAAATTTTTTTAAAAAATATTTAAATAAAAATTTTAAATTTTTATTTTTAATTAGAATTAAGTTTAAAATAAATGAGTTTATTTTGTAATTAGTTAATTAGTTTATTAATTGATAACTTTTAATCAAAATATTATGAAATTTAATTAAAATTAATTATTCTTAAATAATTATTAATTTTTATTTTATTTAGTTATTTTATTATTTGATTATACTTAATTTTTGACTATAATTATTTATTATTGTAATTACTTATAATTTTTATTTACTAGAATTAATTATTATTTTTTATTTAGGCTGGAAGGGAGGTCGGTACCGTTGGTACCTCTGGACCGCAACACACTAGGAGTCGCAATGTTACTGCCTCCGTCCATAGGGAGAGACAGGAGCAGTTGCAAAGGGAGAAAGAGGCTGAGGCTGCTCGGATGTATAGGGAGGCTGAGGCTACTCGGATGTATAGGGAGAGGGAGGCTGCCGCTGGTGCTCAGATTCATCAGGCTGGTTTTGATGGGCCACGGGGTATACTTCTTCTGCTTCGGACTCCGAGGCCCAGTCACATTTTGATCTCCCTCCTAGGGGTAGAGGTGGCTTCCCACGGGGTACAGGTGGCCGCTTTGCTACTGCTGCATCGACATCAGGTTCTTAGTTTTTGACAATTTCAGTTATTAAATTGATTTTAGTAGATACGTTTTGGGTAAAATTGAGCGTTGAATAAATTAAATAAATTATTTCTATTATTATGTGATATTATAAATTGAAATTATTATTATAAATTGAAATAATTAAATAAATTATTTCTATTATTTTAGGGAGCAGCAAACGATCCAGACGATCCGGTAGCACTGATGATAGCTGGGTCGCTAGGGACGTAGTGCCTGGTGGCCCTACATACGGTGATGTGATTCCCAGTTTTCTTGGGCACGTAGCGTCGCGTATGTCGGAGGGCGAGATGAGAGGAGTGCTGAAGTGCCAGAACAGAGCACTTGTTTGCAATAGGTTGAAAAACTGGTACGAGGCCATGCCAGGGGAGGCGCGTGCGATGATTGATAGTACTGGTTTGCGACACCTCCCTTACTGCCTCTTCAGATCCATTGATCGTCCACTTATCACTGCGTTCGTTGAGCGGTGGCAGCCCGATACGAACACTTTTCACTTGCCTTTCGGTGAGATGACGATCATGCTGCATGATGTTCAGCATATCCTCGGTGTTCCAGTCGAGGGACACTTAATTACCGCGGATCCGGGGTATGCGGAGCTGCAGTATGCATGTATGTAGCAGTTGAGTGTTAGTGAAGCGGTCTTGAATACAGAGCACTGGGATCATGGGGAGTCCGGAGTGAGTCGGTCTTCGAGTGGCTGCGGGCGTGAGCGGCTGCCTGAGACCCAGACCATAGAATGGGTTTGGGTTATGTTAGGTTCGAGCTTGTTTGTCGATAAGAGTGGGAATCGGATTAGACCTTCATGCCTGCACGAGGTGAAGGATGGCTTGGCGACTGTCCCCGATTATTCATGGGGAGCTGCGGCATTAGCCTTTCTATATCATCAGCTAGGTGTGGCGAGTAGAGGAGATTGTCAGGGTATTGCTGGTTGCTTGACCCTACTACAGGCATGGATTTATGAGTACTTCCCATGCTTTCGGCCCCCCCCCCCCCCCACGTGGTCCCATTGATCCCGATCAGCCTAGGTGTGCTAGTTGGGATATCCGACCCGAGGATAGATCGCCCGACCGGTTGACGACATTACGTCACCGTCTTGACAGCCTTATTGCTTCGGAGGTAATTACTCCATTTAATTTATATTAATTATATACGTAAGTATTAAAAGGCCAAATTTTTCGCTACTAATGTACGTGTTACCTCCTTTCTATATATATTCAGGTGAGTTGGTGCCCTTATGGGACTCGTCCCGCTCACATCATCCCGAGGACTTTGTACAAGGGTTTGGTGCAGTATCGAGATGTTGCTGAGTCATACTCCCCAGATCGATGCCTACGACAGCTCGGCTATGTGCAGGTCATCCCTTATTTTGTATTCCCGCCGACTACGGCAGTACGGCCTTGGTCATCGAAGTATTACAAGGTAGAGTGGCCAGCGAATTTTGCTTCCCATCAGTGGACTGCCTTCCCAGTTATGCAGATGTACCACGTCTCCGCCTTAGACGATTCTTCCGAGGACCCTGGAGCATGTGAGGAGGATTAC